>JAHHUM010001899.1:0-134334 GCA_036173005.1 Crenichthys baileyi | reverse complement strand
TCTACATTAACAGAGAACCAAAGCCAGTGAATGCAGCTTAAAAAAGCTGTGCAAAAAACGTATCTGTTTAAAAAGTCACATTTTGGTTTGAGTTTTGTACTCTTTAATAATTTGCTGCTTTTATCTTAATTTCTCTTACCCAAATTCATGGAAACATTTTAACTTGCCAGCTTGTTGTCATAGAAAGAATGACAGCACTTTTTCTGTCCTGCATATGTTTTTCCTCAACACTTGCAATTATCATTTCTCAAAGGGATCTGTAAAACAAGGCCACCTCTGACAGAGTGAAAGTAAACCCTTTGCTGATGCTAAACTGTGAATTTCAAGCACTTTTAACCTATTGAGTTGCCATGACCTGCAGTGCTCGGTTGGCCCGTGACCCTCACAGCTTGAGAATGACAGCAGGTTCAGGCTGGCAGAAACTGACTGAGGTTAAAGAAGCAGGCGTTCTCAACATCTATAGGTCAATCACAGTGCAGCGTTGACACAAATAAGCCGTTTCCAGGCTGCAAACTAATTCTAGCCAGGATTTTGAATAAGCGACCTAAACCTTACAGAGAGGACATATACTAAAGCCTTCTGTAAAGAGATCCTAAAGATATCAATAGCTTGTCTTTTAACAGATATCTTCCTGTTTAGAGACTGAGAAACAATCAATATACCATCAATAAAACAGATTATTTACAAAAATGGTCATTTAAAAACCCACTATGTTATAGTATTTGCTGTATGAAATGGAGGTACAACTAATGGTAACAACTACAAAGGCAGACTAAAGTTAAATTCAATTCAAATTCAAATTAAAAATGCAAAAATACTTTATTAATCCCAAAGGGAAATTAAATGCAGATCTCAGCAATTAACAGATCACCCGTAGAGCACAAAACTCAAAGAAACACAAACTGCATATGTCACTCAGGAAATACGTGGCATCAGTGAAGAAGATCAACCCCCCAAACACCCTCAAGAAGTTCTCAGCTGCAAAACAGTAAGTGGTACTGTATTAATTTCTGGCCCATTCTGATGGTCAACTAACAATTTAAAAAGAGCTGGATAAACACCTTTTGTAAAAAATGGCATTACCCCAGTTATGCAGTAAAATATTTAATTACATATCCAAGCTGTCCGCTTTGCTTAAACACTGTTGTGACTTTTAAAAAAATAAAATAAGGAACACCATTTCAGTTTTGCAGTTTATTTACACCAGGCCATATCTAAAAGAACAGGAGCTGCTAAGCTGGTCAAAACACCACAATCAGGAAAAAAACTAAGCAAAGCTAAAATATGTCAACATAAAGGATGGAAAAAATTAAAAGGCGGAGGAGCTAAAATAAGGCAAAAGAACAGTCTTTATATAATCAGCTGATGCAGTAGCAACATAGCAATAGCTCATTTAGTAATGCTAAATGGTAGCACATAATGTCCACTGTTCCAGTAATACACGAAACAGCCAATCAGAGTGTGCCTCTTAATCCTCAAAACTATAGGTATATGGCATGTAGAGCTAAAATAAGAAATACGCTAATATTCTTGCTTGGATCCAAGTGAAGAACCAGCAGGATGAAACATTATGACCTACAAAATTAGCATTTTATAATTAAACACCACAGAGAAGCTACAAATTGAAATGCGTGTGAAAATCATACATGCAAGGCTAACAGAAGTCATGCAGAAGTCACGCGAAAGGACATGTATAGTCAACGTCAGTGTGAAGCTCAACTTAGTCACAAATTTAACAGTCATTGGCTATTTACAGTGCAATGAAAAACTATTTCACTAGTTATTCAGGCCTGATTTCTGCCTCACGTATAGAATCAAAAAATCACTTAAATAGAACTTGTCTGAAAACATAAAGCAAAAAAACATGAAATTTCTAAAAAAGTTCAAAAACAGATTAGAATGTTTACAAAATCATCTGTCAGTTTGGAAATGGTTGCAAATGTATTTCTAAGGCGTTGTGAAGCTGGTGAACTACAGTGATAGCCATTTTCCACAAATGGAGAAAACATGGAACATGTTTAAGGTATCTAACACTGGGACTGTCTAGCACGCCCAATTATCATATGCCCAGGAGCCCTCTGCTGGAGCAGAGGAGAAGGGATTCTTGTTTCAGTTAAGGTTGTATTATCTAAAATGATGGGCTTAGATAAATGGGGAGGATTAGAATATGTTTCTCTAATATGGTTGTCAATGCGAATAGATGAATTAATCAAGTCATCCAATGTTTGTGGTTCATCTCTGCTGGGAAGTTTGTCTTTAAGTGTTTCACTGAGTGTGTTTTGGAAGGCACCATTAAGAGCAATTGAGTTCTAACCAGATTCGACCGTTAGGGTGCGAAATTCGATTGCAACCACAGACCTGTTCCCCTGTCTTAGATTCCCTAATTTCTTGGCTGACTCTTTATCGCTGGACTTAAAAGAAGTTCCAAAACTTCATAAGTGAATAAGTGTTTTTATTTATAATAGCCTCTGCCCACTGTCGTTAGGAACAAGAAAGTGCTCTACCAGAGCCTAGGACTTGGACATCAAAGGTAGGATCCGTTTTCACTCATCTGGGCAAAACAATTTGGTGCCTGCCTCAGAGAAACAGCTCCTCTTTAAGCTCTTCCTGATGAGCCTTGATGAGCTGCAGCTGCTGTTTATACCCTGGATAGAGAGGATGAAGAGACACCCATACACCAACCTGCGCACAGTTCTGTGGATATGATAGGTTACTCTTCCTAGGAATGTCTAGCCTTCCACAATTTCTCCAAGAGCGCACAGAAGAACCCAGAATATGACCTAAGTCACTGTAGCTCTCACTTGCCTCATTTAGGGTGAGTGTTCATGATTCAACAATAAGAAAGACTGGGAAAAAGTAGCACCTATGGGAGAGCTACAAGGCAGCAACCACTGCTGACAAAAAAGATAGGCCCATTTCAAATTTCCCAAAACAAAAGCTCTAATTTCAACTTTATCGTTATCGCAGTATTACTGTACATGATATCAATATCACAATAAACTCCTTGATCTGCAATAAATATTTTCTAATCATGCAAGTACTATGCATTTAGGCTCTCTCTGCCAGTAAGCTATTTGGTTGTGTTTATGCTTTGGTTCTGTTTATATTTAAAATTATTATTTTCAGCAGAACAAAACAGTCTCGGCTATTAATTTTAATTGTTGATGCAAGAACTTTGGAAATGTATTTTGTTGTCTTTCTGACTTAAAATTAGTTTTTTATTTTGCTTTCACAAGAGATGTAATTATATTTTTGGGTTTGAAAGTCAAGACCCCTATGGTAAAAGACTCTGTTGAAGGCTCTAAGGTTCTAAGAATCTACCCTTCAGTTATCTTAGGTAACCAAGCTGCCTCTTCGTTGGAGGAGTCATGGCTGACTTGCCCTAAATAGCTGCCATTTACTGTTACTGTTGTTTATGGTGAAAGTACAAAAACAGCCATGTATGTTGCAACATTCCTATGTAAGACAAAGAATAACACTGTATTTGTTTCCTGTTAGATGCTACATTGCTTATGTCCATATAAGAGGACTATAACCATTTTAGTGCACATATTCTCTTGCACTCTGCTAGGTGTCAGCCACATGACGCCCACTGGGAACAGGTTCGGTATTCGCCTAGAGATAATCCCATAAAAACATACAGTTTCAAAATTGTCTTATTGTGGATGCCAGCAGGTGATTAATAGCTGAACTTAACAGCGCAAACTTAATATACAAGATATAAGATGCTGAAAAATGAAATCACATGCTTTGTGAATTCATAACCCAGGTGAAGGCTGTAAATGTGCTATAAGTGTAAATGACACCAGTATGCTAATTTAGACCTGTTTTTCTGTCCATTAAACTTGTTCTCACCTTCACACCCACGCACTATTTTTGTTATCCTTACAGCAAAGAATTTAACAGAAACTATGATGCTAACTACTGTGCCCCAATTACACACGCATGCCAAACAGTTTCTCAGGGTCACATATTAATAAGAAGGGCTGGTTCGGTAAAGTCAGAAGGAGAGTGTAATTGTGGTCATAGTGAAACTGTTCCCTGACATGCAGTCACACCTGGCTGGCAGGCAGCTCAGTGAGAAGCAGAGGATACCCCACAGTCCCTGTTATTGGTATGCTGAAATACCGCAGAGTTACAGTGAGGAGAGAGAACAAGGAAGCTGTGGAGCGCATAGAAAAGAGAGCATGTTCCTTCTCTCCACACTGTGAAATACAGCGAGAGGAGAGCGAGACAGAGAGGAGGTTCAGCAGCCCAACAAGACATGTGTCACAGTGTGAGGAACAGTGACACGCATCTCCTCAATCTCTGTATCATCAGACTCTGCTCAAGATGTGACTGCAAGCATTTAAGCTGTGTGCTCTGTGTATTTTACAATCCACAAATATGTGTGCCGCATCCAAAAGCACTGTTAGACAGCAAGAAAATGATTCTGTAACAGTGTGATACAGGTGTTAAAAAAACTTTAAGGCAGTTTTCTTTTTCCTTCTTTTTTGGGGGAAACTTTCTATATGTGAGTGCAAGAAGTGAAAAGTAGGCTTCTTTTTTATGCCAATACAGGTAGAAAGAAAGCAGGGAAAAGCATATCCGACCCATGCATCGAGTTCGTTGTAAATCACATCCTGAATGTGGAAAAAAATTAAAGGAAAAAGATATCTTTGTTCTGGGGAGAAAATGCTTACTAACATACTTTCTGAGATGAGCATGAGATTTGTGGATGCAAGCTCTGTCCAAATTTGCTGGAGCTAATCTTAGATGCCTGCTCAAAAGGGGAAGAGTCTGATGTTATTGATATTTTTTTTAAATAGTTTCAGTAGACAACGTTTTCAGCTGCTCGCATCCAAATTGTAGATTTCCTTTTATTCATATTCAGAAATTTAAAATACCAAAAGTCAGTACTTACACTGCTCTTCTAGAAAAAAAAAACAAAAAAAACATTCGGCCATATCAAGCAGTGTCTATAATGGACCAGAACGACCCTGCCACCCTTCTTCTTAAATCATGCAAAGCGTCGGTGAGCCTTCACAGCCCCTGCACTTTGATGATAACAGAGCTGTTTAAGACACAATCATTTTTAAGAAAATCTACATTGTGGTGGGTTGTTGCCCGTTGAAATTGGAAAGCTTTTCATGATGGACTTACAAAACTGGTGGTCATGTTTGAATGCCAAAAGTGCTGTTTGAACATCTCCAAACCAAGCAAATGAATCATTATTATATTAGCTTTATTCTGGTCCTATTTTGTCCATATGCCTTGCAAAGGTATTCATACCCCTTTAACTTGTTTACATTTTGTCACATTACAATTAGAAACAATAATGTATTTTATTAGGATTTCATATGACATATCCAAGACACTATACAACATAATTTTGAACTGGAAAAAAAATGACACATAGTTTTTAAAGTTTCTTACCAACAAAAACATAGAAAATGCTGCTTACGTTGGTATTTCGCCACCTTTACTCTGATACATCTAAAAAAGATTTGTGCAACCAGTCACATTTAAAACTCCTCTAATTAATAAATCTACTCCACCTCAGTATAAAGTAAGCTGTTCTGAGAGGATTTTAGAGTTTTCTTAAAGAACATTAGTGAAGAAACACCAATATAAAGACCAAGGGAAACAGCCGACATGTCCGGGATAGAGCATTGGAAAAGGTTAAAGCAGGGTTAGGTCCATAAACAAAATGGCAAACATTGAAGATCTGACAGAGCACTGTTCCTCAAGACCCAATTCTCGCTCTGCAGTGTTTTCTGGAGAAATCTGGAAATGTGGCAGATTTCTTCTCCGGTGTTTCCTTGTATTTAGTCGATTACCTCAGTCATTTCCTGAAGATCCATCCCGTGTTTCTTACATCATTAGCCTATTAGATGACAAAGCTTGAAAGTAGGCAGAAGCTAGACTTAATCTCCACTCACTGTCCAGTTGCTGCTTTGATGACTTTGTTGACGCATTTAAACAGACCATCGGAGGCGTAGTAAGTGAGGTCAGTGTTACTAGATTGCTTTGGAGCCTACAACAGGGAAATAAATCAGTGGTCGAGTTCGCCATTGAATTCTGTACTCTAGGGACCTCTTTTGGCTGGAACAACCAGGCATTGATAGGTGTATTAATCCACTCTTTAAATGAACAACTAACAAAATTGCAGCACAAGATGAAAGAGCAAGAGAAAACAACAAAATATAAATTCCAAAACAAACTCTGTGTTATCAACTTCTGCTTTTACCTGAAGGGTATCTTCTCTCACCAGCCCAGCAATCAAGCTGATGCTATGCAAGTCGTGCGCTCCCGCCTCACGCTGGAGGAATTGCAACGTTGATTTGATTCAAAACAATCTCTCTATTGTGGCAAAACCAGACATTTCTTTGTATCCTGCCCAATCCGACCTAAACAGAGTCAGTAGACATGAGGATCTTGATGGAGACTCCTACTTAGGTTCCTTCTCCCCTCCTCTCACTCCCAGCTGATATCATGCTTCGTTCTGGTACTCTTCAAACTTTGGCCTGTATAGACTCAGGTTGTGAACAGAATCTCATGAACCATAACCCGATAAATCAATGTCAGATATCGACCATCAAATTACCCACTCCAATTCAGGTCTTCGTTATGCATAGAAAATATCCTTACAATCACCCATACGATGAAGACGATGTAAATTCTCATCTCAGGTAATCATTTTGAGTTTTCATTCTTCTTTGTGTTCTCCATGACTCAGTCTCCCATTGCCTTAAACACAATGCTCTTTTCTTACCACCACATTACTGTGCCATCAGGCTAACTGACTATACATCTGTCTAAACCTGAACAGTCCATGGAAGAATACATAATTATTCTCTGGCTGCTGGCATTATTTACCACCCATCCTCCCCATTAGGCGCATTCTTCTTTTTGTCTTTTTGTCATGTACAGCGCTTTGAGTGCCTTGTTGCTGAAAAGCGCTATATAAATAAACTTTACTTGACTTGACCTGACTTGACTTGTCTCCAAAAAATAAGGCTCACTTTGTCCCTGTATTAATTGCAGAGGTTAAATCAAATACCAATCAATAATAAGTATCTATTTCCATTGCTTACCTCTGCTGTGAGGCAGTCTAAGGATCTACAGTCTTCACTAAACAAGACCTACGAACGCATACCATTTGGTTAGGATAAAAGATGGAGATAAATGGAAAACTGCATTTAAAACACATTTGGGTCATTTTGAGTATTTGGTAAGGCCATCTGGGCTCAGTAATGCTCCAGCAGTTTTCCAGGCCCATTTAAATTATGTTCTCCATGGCTTTCTCAATTACTTTATCTTCATCTACCTGGATGACCTATTTATCTTTTCAAAAACCCTCACTGATCATCACAGACATGTCCATCTAGTAATTCAATGCCTCCTCCAGAAAGGTTGCTATGTTAAAGTTGAAAAGTGTGAATTCCACATTCTATGAATTTCATTCTTGGCACACATTCTAGAGAGTGGGCAGGTGAAGAACGACCCAGAGACAATCCAAGCTGTTGTCAGCTGGCCCTCTCCCACAAATCGCAAACAGCTCCAATGTTACCTATGTTTTGCAAACATTTATCAAAGTTTCAACAGAAACTATAGTCTGATCACTTTTGACTCACATTGCCAACCTCTTTAAGAGACATTTGGTTTGGTCCTCTGAGGCTGATTAGGTTTTTCATAAGCTGAAAAAAAATGTTCTCTGAGGCTCCTATCTTGACCCAACCAGATCCCAGGAAACAGTTCTTCCTTGTGGTTGATGCCTCAAACTCCGAAGTGGAAGCTGTCTTTACCGACAGTCATGTTCGGATGACAAATTGCATCCTTGCTCCTTCTTTTCTTGCCGTTTGTCCCCCTCTGAGAAGAACTATGATGTTAGGGATTGGGAGCACTTACCCATTAAAATAGCTTTTGAAATTTTCAGCCATTGGCTGGAGGGAGCTCTCCACTTTAAAAAACAGAGCCTTAAAGGTTATGGATAGAAAACCTATTCGAATACACCACTGTTTTGTTCTGCAGACATTAAATGTAGTAAGTTTCAAAAATTTTAACAAAAATTTGGGCAGCATTTTAGACCTTTTGTATAATGTTTTACGCTTTTTATTGAAGGTTTTAACTGCGTTTGATTGTTGTTTTGTTGTAACGGCCCTTCTAGGGCAGGCATTGCAAATTAGCTATGGCTACAAATGCTATAGTATATCACGTGTTAAATGTATATATTTTTCCCTATCAAATAAATAAACATAAACACTAGTCTGTACAAATCATAAGAATCTGGCCTGCCTCCAAACTGCTAAATGCCTACATCCTAGTCTGTCCTTCTGGTCATTATTCTTTTCAGGTCCAACTTCACTATATCTTACACACCAGGTTCACATGATACCAAACTTGAAGCTCTATCCGGACAGTTTTCCTTTGATGAGACCCCCTCATTTTGTTATCCAAGTTTTGTTGGAGCAGTCACCCGGGAGATCATGGACCTCATTAAAACAGCTTTAAATTTATGTCATCCTGGAATGAGTGGCCCAATCAAAATTATCCAAAGAAATTTCTGATAGTCCACGTTAAATAGGGATAGGAAGGAGTTTGTTTTGGCCTGTTCAGTTTGTGCTCGTAACAATTTTAATAATCAGCCCCTCCCTGATCTTAACTTTGTTGCAGGCCTTGCTCTGTCCAGAGGTTTTATGGCTATATTCACCATTATCGACCGATTCTCCAAAGCATGTCATCTCGTTCCTCGCAAAAAACGTTCCACTTGTTTTGAGATAGCCCCACTGTTATTTTGGCAAGTTTTGCGGTGCAAGGCATTTCCCCAGAAATAATTTCTGACCAAGGACCACAATTTATATATATTTAGGGGCCAAGGCTCTGTTATGACAGTTACATTTGGAGCTTTAACTGTAGCGAATTATGCATTGAGTCAGGATGGCCAAATATAAATGTAAGATAATTTCAGATTTCAGATTGGAAAATACACAGGAAAATAAAATGACATTTTTTATTGTAACATGAGGAAATGTGGAAAGGTCTATGAATAGTCTCACAAAACAGTGTGTGAAAAAAACGTACAAGAGAAGTTACAGATTCCAGACAAAAATATATAATCTTAATTATTTCATTATTCTATATATGTGTGTATTATTTTTTACAGCAAGAATTTACGTGTTTTTCTTTTTCTGACTGATGCACCCCTCAAATGAATGGTCTTTGCTTAATTCAGGTTTTTAAAAATGTTCCTTCTGTTTATTCTGTAACATTTTACTATTTCATTTGTTGCATGCCTGAATCAGTTTTCTGTTTTGATTGAATCGTTGATGGATTTTATTCCTTCTGTGTGCTGAAGCAGAGTTGCCTCAAACATACTGTCAGAAACTCACACTAAGTGACTGCAGGCCCAAATCTTGAGCAAGAAGTGAAGGTCTGCAGCATGAAGCTGAGCGACGGTCAGAGTGTACAGCTGGTGTGGTTGAGGAGAGTAAGACAGGCAACATATACATGGAATCACATGCCTTCAGAGGGATTTTGTGAGCATATACAGATAGTTGCATTCAGATATGCACAGTTGTAACAGTTTCTTCTGACCCTGTGAGACCTTTACCTCAACACGTCAGGGTGAGAAATTAAATTCTATTCAATCAGATATACTTTCAGAATGTCAGTGCCGGCAGATTCAGATCAACTTTAACTGCTGCACAAAGGTTTTAATTTTACACTCAGTAAGGGAGAATAGCATTGAACACTTTTATCATTGTATTCTGCCCAGGCCTGCTCCCATTGCAAGATAACAAATTAGACCTCCAAGATGTGATGAGGGATCTTTCCATATTACAGCTAATAGTGACAAATGGGACAGGGTAAAAGCTACAGCACATCCATAAATGTGTGGCAGTTTCATTTTGGCAAATGCCATTTGAATCTAGCCGATTGACCATGATAATCATGATTATGGACTGTTTCTCCTCTTTCAGAGCTGAAATGAAAATGAACTCTTCCTCTTCTTCTTGGTCACTAATTGTATTCTGTTCTAAGCTACTGCCCTTTTCTCCACATGTCGAGGATGTTAGCGGAATATTTGAAGTGAAATGTTGACACAGCAAACATACGGGGATCTAAATATAAAATGGCCACTGTTACGCTAATGGATGCCGCTGAATAATTCAAGCATGGATGATAATAAAAATGGAAAAACAGGAGATCTGTCGAGCAACACCACAGCATGTGTCACGACAGGGCACTAATTTGCTGTCAAGGCTGAGACCCCTCCTGACTCCTACCCCCATCCACCTTTACAATTCAGCTGTGAAGATTAGTTAACATTTTGTCTGTCTCCCTGCTTCTCGTACACATTTTGGAGAAGCAGTGAGCATGTCTGGCAGGCCCTGAAAGGTTGGGGAATTGGAGGGGGAAAGCCTTGCTGCTTTGCTCTCAACTCTCCGTCATGTGCTCTCAGGAGAAGGCAGAGGCAGGGTGGGGAAGAACAAGCTCACCTCCTCCCTGTATGCTGCAGGTCTTTAGGGCTGACACACTGGAGAGAAGGCCACATCAAAAGGCAAAAGAAAAACCAGACAGACAGGAGTGGGTCTTCAAATTGGAAAAAAGGCTCCCTCTTTCTTGTCTTACAATCGCCATTCCCTGCTTTTGCCATTACTGCGCAGCATCTCTCCTGTCACCTAAGCCCTCCTCCCCCATTTAGTTCTGAACGCTCCCTCTGTTTTGAGGTGTTAAACCAGAGGATACTTACTACACATGCATGTGTTATTATCACCTTCCAGAAATGATCACATAACCAATTTACATTTGAAACACATGGTTATAAATAGTCCACCCAACTGCCCGCTCAACTGCAAATCTGTGTGATATTACTGTCGTCATCTAGAGTTCGCCAGGGCTCCCTTCTATTTTTAAGCAATTTTATTTTTAAATACAATATGGATGTACCCATGGGCAAGCCTCTAATGCCTACTGATCTGTTGGTATATGAATGTGTGTGGATTTGACAATAGAGCTAGATTCATGTGGCTCTGGTTTAAAAGCACTTTGAGTGGTTGGTGCGACTTTAAAAGCTTTGATATAGGTTTAATCTATTTCCCATTCATTGTCCCCTATAAGGCTGATGTGAAAACTGCAAATCTCTAGTTGCTACATGTTTGTTCAACTGAGCAGAAATAGTATGAAGAGTAGCGCAGGCTTGAATACAAGGGAGTTTTCCTCTCCACTGTCGCTACATGCATGCTCAGTATGAGGGATTGCTGCAAAGTTAATACAAGCGGCTGTCCACTGTCTCTCTACATGCTCATTGTTGGAAAAATGTATATAAGTTATTATTGTTTAGTTTAAATCATGTTTATGTCTGAAGTTCTACTATAGTTAAGATGATTCCTGTGATTGTTTTTTAGTGTGAAAAAGTGTTTGTGGAAGGTTAAGGAATGCGGTCTGGAGTGGATCACTCTCTGGACATGACAAGCTTATACCATGTATGGGAATGACTACTTCCTTGCAAGTCAAACTTACTTGGTTCACTTGTGTCTTATTTTACCCTTGTCTCTGTTTATCAGCTTTCTAACTCTGTCACTCATCCAGGAGGAGTGACTGCTACAAGTCACTGACTTGATGCAATCTGCTGGGTTTCCTTAGAAAGAAAACTTTTTAACCAGTTTGAATAATAAACTGAATCCAACTGTTCTGTTTGATAGTTAGGATTAATTGGAATGTATGTAACTTGAAATACTATATGATTTGATTGAATTGACTTTGTAAAGTGTCTTGAGACATGTGTTGTGAATTGGTGCTATATCAATAAAACTGAATTAAATAAAAACTGAAAGTTCAATCTCAAGTCTGTGTGAGAAGCAACATGTTAATAAACATTTAAACATAATACGATAAGAATTACAAAAAAAAGTCTTCCATCACTTCATAGACATTTCCAAAAAAAAGTTTCAGGCAATGACCATTTTACCTCTAATATCCATAAAAAAACTAGATTTTCTTGTTTTTTTAAGCTGTCTTGAACAATAATTGTCAACAATATTGGAGGAGGTTATTGGGACATAGTTGGAAAATTAGCTCTTATTTTTAGTTCAGTCCATTAAAAACTTTGTTATGGTTGTATTTTATTTCACTAAACACTGACTTAAGAACATTTTAAACACAACTCAAGGGATGAACAGTGTTGTTCCCATACATAATAAAAGCTTAGTAGGTAAATGTTTTAAAACGTGCAACAAGTAATTTATACATATTTAGCAAATTAGAATATATGTTCCAGTGAGGCCCTTTTGTCAGTTTAAAAGTAAATTTGGAAATAGCAACCTCCAATGAAATATTAAACACACTTATAAGCCCACATTTGGGTATTAAGAACTTTTTTTTCACTGGTTTGATGTAATATTCTTGAATTGTGTGTTTTAATTAGATGTAAGAGGAAAATAATTATAATTAACAGAAATAAAGGCTTGAAAACATCTGTCTGTGTGTAATTAATCTGTATAATGTGGTTGGGGAATTGAGTTTTCTATAATATTCAAATTTATTGAATATTATATATCAAACACTGAACAGCCATGCCACTTCTTTGCCTTAGATGTCTGTTGTTTTTCATAGATCATCAAGTTTTATTCTTTTCTCTATTAAAACAGGGGGAAAAAAACCCTGCTTCATGTTGCATTGAGCCAAAAATAACGTTTTAGTTCTTCAGCAAGAGAGGTTGCTTGTTTTTGTAAGAGGTCGTTGAGCGTTCAGCCATTCGTTTGCACTTTAAAGCATTTAGCTATGAACAGCCTCTTGCAAAGAAAAAATTGTTCATGTTTTTAACATATTTAACAAGGGTTTTTAGCTCATACCTTGACTTATATCATAACATTATGTGGTGTCTCCCTCAAATCATGACAACAAAAACAGACAGCGTCTGTAAGGAAGTAATAAAAGAAAACTAAAATCGAACTTGACAGATGCATCCGCCCTATTGGTTGATCCATTATTATAGCTAATTGTATGCTTGAACATTTCTTAGCCCAAAAGCTTAATAAACCAGTTGTTATTGCTTTAAGGTACAAAAATCTGACTGAAAAGTATAAAACAGCAGCAAATTTCCAACTAAAAACTTGAAAGAACCTTGAAAGAGTCTGGAGAACTACAGCTCGAGATGACTAACAAAATAACTAGCAAGCTAAATATAACAAAATCGTTGGGCTACTGTGCACATACAATGAACCTTTTTTTGCTCATGGTAAATGGACTGAACATATATAGCGCTTTACACTAGAGCCACATTCACCCAATCGCACTCACTAACGCTCACACATTCATACACCGATACGCAGATCGGTAGGCAACTTGAGGTTAAGTGCCTTGCCCAGGGGCACATCGACATATGGCAGGAAGCTGGAATCGAACCCATGCAGAAACCTTCATGAGTGTAGTGTATTGATAGTGATGTTGACAGCTTGACTGTAGTTAAAACACTGTATTATGTAAGCAAGGAGGAATACTCACACATTTGATACTTACCAAAAAATGAACACAGTGTTTAAAGGTGTATCAACATGTGACAATGCTGATGGCAACCATTAACTTTTCATTTGTTTCATTCTCTTGTTTTGCTGCCATTGCACTCCCTGTGTGCTGAATCCACTGCTGCTCTCATTAGTCACATCCAACTCTTCCCCTCACTTTTTTTTTGCAATGTCCTTGTCCTGGGAATGATCTCACTATTTAGCACTCTCCCCAGATATTGCTGCTGCATTTCCTACTGCTTAATCCAGATGCAGCCATAAATAGAGCCCTAACTTCCTGGCATACCACTCCATAATTCCCAGCTTCATACGAGGCATGCCATGACTCTTTCCCAGGCTCCACACTCAGCTGTGTTGAGCTTCCTAGGAAGGATGCAAAAATGCAAAGGTTTAATTTTTTGCACTAATTTTTAGTTAAGCAATAATAATCGTTTTTTCACACAGTCATAAAGATATGTGTTTAACAAACATTTAGAGTGTTCACAAAATACATTTTAGAAAAGCCAACAATTTTTGTCTTTGTCTTCAAACTTGGTCAGCTGCTCCTGGGATGGAAGTGGTGCCCATTCCCTTTCTTCTGTGTCTCCTCTGACAATTTACTATAGACAACTTCTGCCTATACTTCTGTGCTCAATTACATACAAACACATATAGATACATACATCCATATGCAGGCTATATACATGCAAGCATGTACAATAACACAAAAACGCCCACACTGGAACCATACAGCAGCTGAGAAATCCTGTAGCAGTGGAATTTGTAGTGGAATTTTATATATAATGTATAATGTATTTGTTTTGATTGTCCTAGTTCCGCTTTACCCTTTTGTCATTTCTTCTCTGTCATAGTCAGCTTTATCGCTCTATAGTTGTGGTACCCTGTTAACTTTATTGGCTGAACAAGTTCCGGCCTATCGTGTTATTAATTTTTGAAAGTCAACTGTGCAAACGGGGCAAAATCCTATTTTTCTTCCTTTATAGATCAAATCTATCACAAACACTACAACACATCACACTGAAGTACACAAACATGCAGCAGTAATGTTAATACATGCCACAAGATGTATCTCAGGCATAAATGAGGTGAAAAACAAAAATGCTCACACTTTAGTCACATTAACAACAGTGTAAAACAGCTCCCAATTTTAGATGATTCTTCTGTGCCTTGATGTTACCTTAAAAATTCCCATTATTTCCAGAGAGACTGGATTCAAAAAACTGTCATAGATAGTTTTTATAAATACTTAACATGTTTTAAATCATTGTAGTCCATACGCTCTACTAAAACACTGGGTGAAAAGTTTTTCAAGGCCTTCCATAAATTAACAAAGTTAAATATTTTATATTTGTTGAATATCTAAGTCTTATGGTGTCCTGCACAAGTTCCTATGGCATAGTTTTGTCATTACTTAACACTATGCTACATCCTAGGGGCATTTCACAAAGATAAAAAAGAAATATGCAGTGCAAGTTGAGTGTTGGCTCATAATTTAATAACCGATCCCATAATTAAATTACACACTATTGTGCAATGAAGATGATATTAATGTAAAAACATAATAAGACTGAATTTCAGACGCAAGTCCAACAGAAACAGTATCATCAAAACCTAAAACACAGCGCTTCATTCATCCCTCAATAACTTCATTCTGTGTAATAAATGTTGCTGTAATCATAAAAGCTTCTTGCTAATGCAGTGACCTTTTGAAAGGTGTACGAATTTTATAGGCTAAAAACTACACAAATTTCTAAACATTTTCTACCCGAGAAAAAGTCATACTCCATTATTCACATATACAGAAGGAAAAAAATTAAATCAGAGCTAGTTATATCTTTCTGTGGGCGTGAAAATATGAGGTGCAAAATTAAAAAGAGGGAAAATCCAATGTGTGAAGCAAAGACCTGTAGACCAGATAATGTAGATGATGGCGATGCCAGTAAAATAGTTGGCATCAGATACGGAGGAGAGATTGCCCTTGAAAACTAGGTTTGTTTGATGCAACCGCAAACTCACAGTCTGTGTCAAGAGCCATTTTGAATCTGCAGCTCTGCAAATATATTTAACAGTGACAGTCTTCATCTGTCTCCTGTTTTTGAAGTCTGACTCTCCAGATTTCCAAGCAAAGTGCATCCTCCTTTGTTGTTGTTTTTTTTTTCTTTTTTGTCATTTAACTTCTTTTAAAATCATGCAGGTCCCAGCCGTTTTTTTTTCTTCTTTCTTTTTCGTCAGGGGATTTGTTCCTCCGAAACAGATATTTTCTGGCACTACCCTAATGAGACCGTCTCACCGTTTCCATGGTGACAGTCGCAAAGCTGTCAAGTTTCTGCTCTTTAAAAAATCTTGAGAGGGGTGTTCTGCAACTGTCAGAGCTACATTTTCAAACGGCATGTCGGTTCCTTCAAAGGTGAACTATTCCGAGTTTTTTAGGGGTGAATTCAGCCAGTTTGTGACTGCTTTTATCAAAACACGCAGCCCCACAATGTCGAAGAATGTGCCGACTGTTGAATAAATAAAGTGAAAACATAAGCGGCTGAGCTGTCGTTGACTTGTTGGTCGGGTTTTCTGCAATGCTTTATGTAGCTTACACTGCAGATTTTGATTATAAACCTGATCATACTGTAAAAAAACTATTACGTCATATATGCCTTGCAAAAGTATTTATGACTTTTGAGCTTTTCCACATTTTGCTATGTTATAACCACAAACTAAAATTCAGTGCAATCAGTCGCCTTCAGATATCATTTAAATAGCTTGTACAATTAATATTTTCATTTAAATACAGCTGTTCTGTGAAGCCCTCAGAGGTTTGTTAGAGAACTCCGGTGAACAAACAGCTTCATGAAGATCAAGGAACATACCTGGCAGTTGTGGAAAAATTTAAAACATGGTAAGGTTATAAAACAATATCCCAACTTTTTAATATCTCACAGAGCACTGTTGAATCAATTATCCAAAAATGGAAAGAAGATGGCAAAACAACAGACTTACAAAGACATTACCATCCATTTGCTGATATGCAAAGATAAAAGGGCCCATCTTAACTTTGGAGGAGCTGCAGAGATCCATGGCTGATGTGAAAGAATCTGTTGACAACTAATAATCACGCACTCCAAAAATGTTACCTTTTTGGAAAAGTGGTAAGAGGCAAGCCATTGTTGGCAAAAAAGTCAATAGAAAGCTCATCAGGAGTTTGCCACAAGTCATGTAGGGGACAAAGTAAACATGTTAAAAAAGGGGCGATGGTTAGATGAGTGCAAAACATTTTAAACCTATATGCAAAACATTGTGTATGGAACTAAACTAACTCTGCACATCACCAAAAACATGCAATACCTACAGTGAAGCATGATGGTGACAGAATCATGCTTTGGAAAAGCATTTCTTCTGCAGGGACACAGAAGTTGGTCAGAGTTATAGAAAGATGGACTGTGCTAAATACAAAGCACTCACCTGTAGGACACTGACGCCAAGCCTAAAGCTAGCGATACAGTGTAATGGTTTAGATAATAGCATTGTTGTGTTAGAATGGCCCAGTCAAAGTTGAGACCTATAACCAATTGAGAATGTGTGGCATAACTTGAAAATGTATGTTCACCGACACTCTTCATCTAATCTGACTAAGCCTGAAGTTTTTACAAAGGTGGTAGAGAGATACCCCAACAGACTGGATGTCCTTGGTGGTTCTGCAAAGCATTTACTCAGAGGAGCTGAAAATAAATTCACACTTTTCAGATTTTTAGTCCCAAAAACCTTCACAAACTATGTATCAGTTTTACTTTGACTTCACCATAATGTATTAATCTGTGCTGGTCTGATCCATGAAACCCTCCAAACACACATTGAAGTGTGTGGTTGTAACTTGATAAAATGTGGCAGTCCAAGAGAAATGAATACTTTTGCAGGTTTCTGTAAATGTATTCTGTAAAAGAACAGCTTCTAAGACCCAGTATGTTTATGAATCACACCATGAGAAACATAAATCTTACTTTAATTCTTGATGTAGCAGTGTATCTCAAACAGCAGCCACTTTCTCAAAATTAAATATATATATTTTTTTAAGAAATGCAGTGCCGACCTTCACTGACATCAATAAGGCACAAAGTACTTTGACTCGTGCTCGGGTTTAAGAGCTACTGCCCTACAACAAGGCAAATGTGACCACAGAGGACACTGAGGGGCTGAGGAACATCAAAGCTTAACACATTCCAGGCCTTTGTAGAAAGATGACTCGTGTGTCTCCTCAGTTGGACTTGAAGGTGTGAAATGCCACGGCCCCATACGAACGTGTGAGGCCTGCAGATGAGTCCTGTCAAACCACAGCTTTTGTACCTGTCTACTCTATGTTGCTGACCACTTGTCCTGGTGGAAAAACATTACACAATCACAGTGTCACCTTCACTTGCAGTTTTGCATACTGGAATCCACTAAGAGAAGCCGGAAAATGCACACACAAGAAGAAGCTCAGGTTCTGACAAATATATCCTGCTTCTGCGACTAACACACACACACACACACACACACACACACAAACACAACATGGGACCAAAATTCTGTAATTCTTTGTATAATTTTTCCTTCCTTGTCTTCACAGTTTCTTATCCTCCCTAAATGTCCTCATTTCTGTTCACACATATTTTGGCGCACTGAACTGTGTGAGAGACGGCCCCTTTTCGTCAAGCAGATCCAGACGTCAATCAGATGGCAACATGGCATGCTTCCTAATGATTGGCAGGCGATGCAGATGCACATTTCAAGAGATGAGCTGCAATGACTTGAAAACTGGCAAAAAACAATGTGGACCGGAGGGAGGATGGGGAAACACTGGTTTTATTGCAGAAGACAGGGACAATGAGGAGTGATCAGTGGTACATGCAAAGAGAGCAGTCATGATTTTCTTCCCACCTAAATCAGTAGAGCAGGATTTGGGAGGATGGTACCTTACCCACTCAAGTTCCCTTTATACATGCAACTTGCAATAGATTGATAATTAAATGCACATCAGTTTAGACCTTGTCCACATTAATATAATCAAATTGAAAAAATTAGAATGTGTGTTCCAATAAGGATTGGTTGTAGTATTCTAATCTTAAATGTCGTGTTCTCATTAGCTGAACGCAGAAAATCCTCATAATTAACAGAAATAAAGGCTTAAAAACATCAGTTTGTGTGCAGTTAATCTATATAATGGGTTTCACTTAATGAGCTGAGTTACTGAAATAAATGAACTTTTCAACAGTATCCTAATTTAATGAATGGCTTCTGTATATAAAAAATATTGTTTATCTGAAGCAATCTATGTATATACAATTTCCAGTTCTACCACAACCAGTCAACGTAACAGATGACGTCGACTTCAGTAATCCATTGATGTCGATATTTTTAAATCGCCAAATGGAGTTTTGACAAAAATTCAAGCTGAAAGACTCACCTCCACCCCCTCCTATGACTCCACCGTGCGTCTCTCCTCTATCCAATCAGCGTCAGATCCACATATGTCTTCAATCAATCATCCTCCGAGGCTTCGCTTTTAAGGACCTCCAGTCATTGATTCCCTGCTCTTCAGCTGAGGTTCGACCCTCCTCCGCCCCACCTCCACCATCTCCCTTCCCCCTTACCTTCTTAGGCCTTCACTCCACCACCAGTATCGGATCGCAAGGGGGGAAGACTTATCTGATTCTAAGCCTAAAACGTTCATTCAAGCTCATGTCATTCTCAGCATTCATGTCTTCCTCCTTCGTTCAAAACAAAACCTGGTGGATAAAACATCTGATTCACTGTCAAATTAGATAAAAAAAAGTTTGTCAGAGTTTTCAAAGGTCAAAAAGGTCACAATCACAATGCAGGAAGAAGTAAAGAAGCGACACCCTGGGGCTACAAATAAGCCGACAAGGCCACCATAAGTTTCTTTAAAGCTGCTTAATGCCGTACGAAGTTTTCCTTCCTTTTTTTACATATTTAGTCCCTCTGTGATGTAGTCTGTGTCTGTGTCTTTGATACAGGGGACCTGGGTTCGATTCCCAGTTGCGTCAGGAAGGTCATCCAGCATAAAAACTCTGCCAAGTCTGTATGCAAGTTGTATTGACTTGCTGTGGTTACCCCTGAAAAGGACAGCAGCCGAAAAAATTCATCCTGTTTTAATCACATTTAATTGTGTAGATAATATTATCCAAATGCATAAAATTCAACCCAAAAACCAAATTATTAATACATATATTTAATAAATATAGGAGGAAATGTTACAGTTTTCAAATATTACATTTCACTTGAAGGTTGTAATAGAAACAGATATTTTTTTCCTTTTGAAATGTTGAATTTTTGAATACACAAAAAGTGTAGTGAAGTCATTTAATAGAGGCTTATATTTCGAAAATGTCAACTTTGCAAAAACTCCACTGACTAAAACACAAAACTACTTAGCTGCTCCCAAAACCTCTATACCCTGGACCACTAACCCAGTCAAGTCCAGACCTGTTTGTCAGTTGTTAAAGTTTTTGAAATCATTCAATGAACATTTAGTCATAGGTTTTCTGTGTGTGAACTCTGTAGCCTGAGTTTGCAGTCCTGTTGAGGAAAGAATGGAGGAGAAATTAAGGGGGTAAGATTAGCCAGTGGCTGTCGGTGGGCAGCGGGCCAAGGGGCAGGTGAGAGGTTAGAGGCAACGATGCACGAGCAAAGCAAGGAGGGGAGGCAGGGAGGGTAACGGCTGACTCAAGGCAGCCTGCAGTATCTGACCCCACTCTCCAAGCCCCTCCAGCGAACCAAGGCAAACAGCATTCACATTTGTATTTCTAAAGTTGACCCAGGATTTCAGTCTGTCATTCATTTAGGTGCTCACTAAAAGTTAAAATGAGTTATACACAGTTCTGCCATCTCAAAGGAGCAAAAAACTTGTCAGTAAACTTGTAGGCTAAAAATATTTTTTGACATAACAGTGGAAATTCAAATGTCTCTTTCCCCTCCAGAATTGTTCTATTTTTGTTTTTCTTCAACCCCCTCCTCTCCTACTACTGTCTGTCTCTTTCTCTTCAGCTGGCTGAATAATCTACTGGCATTTTACTGCAAAGGAAAATGTCAAGGTCAGCTTTGTCATTCAAAATCACTAATCTTCTTGTCATCCTCTGTGTGTGAAACTGGACTTGTTTTACTTTTTGAGATTAAAACAGGTGCATCTAAAAATGAGAATATGAGTTAAATGTTAATTTATTTATGTTCAAAAACTGGAAATATAGAGTCATTAAACAAATATGATTTCTCTTGACTTTTTTATTTCTGTTAATTTTGATGATCATGGCTTATAGCGAATGAAAAGCTAAAATTCAGCTTGAGGTAAAAAAGCATTTAACACAAATTTCAGATTACTGAAAAATATATTCATGATGTAGGAAGTGCTCTAAAACTTGAATCTCCCCCAGATTTTTGCTTCACCATCCTCCGGAGACTACAGTTATTGCTGTTTCTTGTGCAACTTCTTCTTCTGTACTTTTTCCTTCCACTCAACTTTCAATTAATGTGCTTGGATATTGAACTCTTACCACCCTTGTGGAGGATGTCAATTCAATTAAAAATCTTTTTTTTCTTAATTTTCTTTAGCTGTACGTCAAAGTCATCCAAATCAACAGAAATAAACACCTAAAATATATATCTGTGTGTAATAAAGCATCTTTAATAAATTATTTTTTTTGCTGAATTAGTGAAATAAATTAAGCTTTTGATGTTATTCAAATTTATTGAGATGAATCTGGTTTATTTTGTTACATATTCAGCACAGCAGTGTCATGTCTGAATGCCAGCTTTATTAGTAGCTGGCTTTGTTTGGGATTTAAAAATCCCAATAGGATGCCAGTGATGGGACATGGAAGACAGTGACCTGTGTCATTTTTCATTATCTGCTCAAGTATTGCTGTAGTCATTTACACAGGTTTATTATCAGATGGGATATGTGTGAGCATCTTTTTGACTTTCCTTGTGATGTTTTGAATATAATGCAAAAGCCCAGAGTTTTAACTCTGTTTCATTTTAATTTCTTTTCTTTTGGGGGGGTAATTTAACTTTGGGTTTAAGGGGCTGCTGTTTTGTTATTACACTGTGTGTTTTGAAAATGCGTTCCAAACTGCAAACTTTCATAAACATGCCAAGTCATGCCCCTCCAGCTGCCCTCTGGGACATTAAAAGCATATTTACCTGAACTGCAGCCCTCTAAGTGCCCTGATCATTCCCTGTGTCACAAGCAATCTACCAAGGCCACCGTGTATTTAATTAAAAAGACAAGGTTTACCCGAGAATATATCCCTCCAGCATTCTACATACATTTCAATGAGATGCATCTTATTCCTGCTGCACAAGGAGGGTGATGGAATTTCAAATGGCAGCATAATTATGGTGTGCTTTTCCTTCTGACAGAAAATCAGTAGCCAGTCCTCCAGGTGAAGTAAGCTTGGCTGACTTGAGCTTATTAGAAGCCATCAAGGGAGAGAATACACCTTTAAAACATTGACATGAACACTCAGAAAAGAGCTCTATTAGCATACATCCAAGCAATGGGACATGCAGATCATTCTAAATGTTTGAAAGGAATTGTTTGGGAGTCAATTATATGAAAACAGTTAAAATTTGTTTGTCAATGGTCATTTGATACTAACACTCCTGTTTGCCTTGTCAGACAGTGGCTCACTTTGATAGCTCTCGTATAAAATAGAAGAAGCTTAAATTGAATGTATTTGCCCAACTTAAAGATGTCTTTTGTTCTTGCCTTTCTGTCACACTTCAATGTCTCTAATTACCAAACAAATTTTAAAATCAAAATAAGATAACCTGCGTAAATACAAATTGTGGTTTCCAAATCAGGGTTTCATTTCCAAACCAACCTTGCCCTATGTGAAAAAGTAATTTCCCTTTTTAACCACCTTTTGTTGCTTCAAAATCACTAGCCACAGCCAGGCCTATAAAATTAAGTATTCAGTTAATGGAACCTGTCAGACAAGACATGTAGGCTAAAAGAGCTAAAAGAGCAGCACATCATGCCCCGATCTTAAGGAATTTAAGCACAGCTGAAAAACAAATCCATTATCAACTATTATTATGAAAAAGGTTACAAAGCCATGCTTTAGGTCTCCAGCGAGCTGCACTGAGAGCCATTACCCAGAAATGGAACAGTGCTGAACTTTACCTGGAGTGGCTGGTCTACAAAAATTCAAAACAACTTCTGTAGCTCACCAATTACTCATCCCAAAACTTACAAAATAACTCACATCAACATACAAACCACTGCATGTTGTACTTGCCTAAGTTACATTTACTTTTTATGGTTTCACAATAACAAGAGCGTGGGGGAGATTGCCATCCATGAGAGAGCCAGGACAAATTCAAATTCTGATAATAAAAAAAACACAAAGAACTGTCTCATATTCCCCAAAGGTTCCACTTTTGGTGTAATATCAAAAGTGGAGCTTTTTTGAATAACACCTGGTGTAAAACTAGCACAGCACATTTAAATAAAGGAACATCATTCTGACATTCCACCATGGTGGTGGAAGTGTGATGGTCTAAGGCTACTTTGCTGCATCAGGACAACTTGTTGGAACAATAAATATTGCTCTCTATCATTAAATCTTGAAGAAGATTTTTGCGATATCAATCATTTAAAATGCCTTGATCTGGAGCCGAGTGTATACTTGAGATCAGATTGGACATAACTCAAAGCATTTATATCACAGCGTAAAGGAGGGGCTGCACAGTGAGCTTCTTTGTTGCCTCTGAGCAAGAAGGTCTTGGATTCAAATTTGGTCTTTCTGTGCAGAGTTTTCATAATTTCTCAAGGTTTCCTCCCCCCATTGAAAACTAAGCTTGATTTCCACTCTTATTGCTCTTGGGTGTAAATGTCTGCATGCATGGTTGCCTGTGTAATGTGCCACTAACCTCTCACCTGTTGACTGCTGGAGGATTGCAACCCCCCCCCCACACACACACACACACAGTCATATGCAGTTTATGGTAAAGAATCCATATGTGAAACTCATGTCTAAAAAATAAAAAAATGTATCAAGGACAAAACACACAAAACATTTGTTGAATTATATAAGCCATGATTTTAGCTAATAACTCTTCAATGCACTTCTTGTGATAAAATGCTATTTTAGGCCTGTAGTATTGTTGCTTTTTTCAGATTTGGCTAAACAGAATTTTTACAGGTTACTGGTAACAAACTACTGAAAGATTTGTTGCTTTATTATTTTAACAGGTCTTATGGTATTTCACTTAGTTAAGTTGAAGCATTACTTAACAGCCATTTGGTGCAATATTTGTTTGTTGCTAAGTGCCTTATAGATAACGCTGACATTGATGTTAGCATTGAAATTCACAAACTGTTACTACTGTGAGCAAAGGACGTCCCAACAGTAGCTTCTAAGCCTGAAAGTCCCCACCAGTCAGTTAAAAAGTAGTCTTTCAGATGAGAGGTATAATGTCTTGAAGAACCAGAAAGGAATTCCAATTGCTTTCTATCCAAGCCCCCAGGAATACAATGACCTGGATAGCAAAAAATCTTTACAGAAATATTTCTTTAACTGAAAGTAGGGAACTTTAGAGAGACAGATTAGAGAGAGGACAGTTAAAAATCAAACTGATTCCTCTGACCATCTTTGTACAGTCGGCCCCAGCTTCAAGGCTAACATTTCCCCTGATACAGCTTGTTTATCTGACCCCTTGCTGCCTCTTAGATTCCTTCTTTAGTTCCATGGGAAAGCTCAGAGAGGTAAAGTGAATGGAAAAATGGGGTGTTTGCTACTCTGATGGTCTATGTTTCAGTTCCTGACTTTATCATGCTTTCATTCTGAAGTGTCCTTGAGTAAGAGACTGAATTCAGTTAGCTGCCAATGCATTTATTGTTATTTGAATGATAAAACATCCATACAGTTAACATTTTTGTGTGAATGTGCCACAAAACCATTTTGAGAGGTCAACAAAACTAAAATAGGGCTTTATACAAACTGTTTGTATTTCTTTTCAGATTGCACTATTCCAATAGTTTTCAAGACCATAGCGTTTAAACTAAAATGAACATGTTTTTGTTGTAACTCAAACTGCAGTCATGTTGAGATATGATAAATGCAGGTAATGCATTTTGGTGCCATGAAAGTTTCATAGGTTTAACTCACACTTTTTTAAACTTTATCTTAAAATGCATTGTTTTGTTTTGTGGTCTGCAACCTTCAACAAATCTTACAACGGCAAAGTTAGGGCCCTAAAACTTTGTGAGAAATGCCTAGATGATTTTATGCTCTTCAGTCCTCTATCCCACTGACATTTAGTTACAAACCAACAAAACAAAAAGCAAGATTACATTTACATATTAGCAAAGATTTGTTTAATCAAATCTACAGTATATATGGTCTATTTCTTCCAGGATCCAGAGTTACGATAACATTGCGTAGATACTGTTTTCTTAAATTTGAAAACAATATTATTGTATAAAATTCTGAAAACATATCAGTTATATTTATTTAATATAATGAGAACAAGTTTTTGTGGTACTGTAGGTCCAAAACATCATGGCAGCTTGTGATTTCAAAGGTAGCCTGTGGCATTGATGTGTATACTTTAAGATAAGAAGTTTAACTACAAAAATTAAGAATTAGATCTCATTATTTTAGCATCTAATGCTTCACCAAAGGTGCATTCAAGTAACAAAACGTTTTAAAAATAAAATATAATCTCAGTTTCATACATTCAAAGAAAGAACAACTAAATACTAGTTTTATGTTGTACCTCTCCATATTTGAGGGGTTTGTTCACTATTCTGGAAGCAATCCACTTTAGGATTAGGAGAACATCTTAATAATAAAAAGAAAGGATAATAGAGAAACATTTTCAATCTACAGAATCAGCTTTTTGAAAAACACAGAATTACACACATTTCCAGGATAAAGGGTGAAAAAATATGCCTAAAAAGTCCATTAAAACACAGAAAGAATTACTGCCGTTTCTTTGGAAATAAAATAGGTAACTGTAGCTAACTGTTCAAGTTGTGCGGTACTAGAATATTAATTTCTTTACAAAAGCCACATATGTACTTCAGGAACCTTTCCCAGGACACAGGGTTTGTTCTCTGAGGTCACTAAACTCCCTAAGTTTCCACTGCATCTTTCAGGGTAAAGACTAATTTACTAAGACAGAAATTGAACCCACAAAACAGCCCTTGTACAGAGGTAGTGCTTTGGAAAAAAAAAACATAAATATAAAGTAAACCAGAAAGAATATATTTCTGGAATCTATACCTAAAGACTTTGGATTTTGGGAAGAAATTTGAGTTTTTAAAAAATATCCAGATGGTGAATATCCAACTCCACAAAGAAAAGTCCCAAGCCTTCTAACCAGCTTCTTGCTGTGAAACAGCAGCATTCATATGAGCCCCTCAGTTTTCATCTGGTATTTACTTTTTTGTGACATTTCTAAGTTTAATTTTACTTTCTTATGGCTACAGTTAAGACCAAAATTATTAATACCCCTGTCAGATTTATATTTCATTTAATTTTCTTTTCTAATTTCTGATAGGAAATCAGTGAGGCATCTCTCAAAAGAAAACAAAACAATGTAAAAGGAGTATGAATTTTGAAAACAGTGCATCTATTTATTTACATTTTATAGAAAATGGCACTTTTTGTTTATATCTTTATCAATAATCAATGGAAAACCTTTATTGGTATTACAATGATCAAACCTTTTTTTAAATTGCTGACCAGCTATTTGCATGATTTAACTGGTATTATGATGATTCATCTGTTGCAATGAGCTCCCAAGGTATTTGAGGTTGGAAGGCCTCCCTGCCATCACCCTAATCCTGAGCTCCTTCCAGAGATTCAAATCAAGATTATCGGATTCAAATCAGGCCTTGGATTGGGCACATCCAAAACGTTAATATTACTTTCAGTCAAAAGAAGCCAATCAAGCTAATTTTAAAGATAATATTAAACGTAAATCTGCCAGTGGTATGAATATTTTGGGCTTAATTGAATACAGTTTGATCACTCTTACACAGTAGTATTTGTCAATATTTTAGAATTACTGCTCAGCATTTATTTACTTTGTGTATTTGGCACCCCAAAGACCATAGAGTGCAAGGCAGCCTCAAGTTCTCATGAACCATTAGAAAACGCTTTTGTTTTTTGGTTTTTTATCATCATCTTGGTTATTTTTGTAGGCACACTACACAAGGACAAACGTCTTCTACCTCAATCACTGACACAATGCAAGCAAGCCCTCCATACCACTTCACTCTGATGGGCTGCCTCTGACTAGACAGCGCCCCACACATCAAACCAAAGTGGAATGATTACTAGTTACCCAGCCACCATGTGTGGGCTGCAAAGCTATGATTTGACAAAAGCACAATTTGGGGAGACGTTAAGGAGATGACTGCTGTTGATGCAATAATCAGAAGTTGTCTGCTGAAGTCATGATGCGACAGACATTGTCATGTGTGTTCATACACTGAATTCACTTTTAACTATTCTGAAGTATTATAAGAAAAAATATCTAAAAATCAAGAATGAAAACAAAGATTTGTGTTCCACCATGTTGTAGAGCTTGTCTTGACCTACATTCAGAATAATTTGTTAAAATTATTCATTAATATGAAAGCAATTATATAAATGTTGTCAATGTGTACAAAGTGTAAAGTGGTTCAGCATAAGTGTTTTTTTTCATTAGCACTTAGCAGTTTCTTCTTCGAAGGCGAGGCGAGTGTCGAACACTTGTAATACTGTTGCTAGGAGCCATCAACGGAAATGTCAGTCGACTCAGCAAGTGATGAGATTTGACATATGGCATCAAAGCATCATTAGACTTGCACCTGCTGCAGATGAAGTCTGCTCTTTCACAAGGGGTTCAGCACCAAGGGGAGGCCAATTGAGGGATAGGGAAGGATACGATGACCGGTAACAAACACCCATTGTCTCTGAACAACAATCTGTTCAGTGTTTAAGGATCTCATGAGGCTTCAGCACGCGTAGAATGTCATTGAAAGTTTTGTTTTAATGAATTTATGACTGTAGTAGATGGATAAGTATAATAAGATATATGTGGACGAGCCTAAGATGACCATCCACACCTGGCATTAAAATCTCAGTTCTCTCAGTTATGTGCAAATAAACATCTAGCTACATCATAGAATATGCAGTCAGCAGGGCAATAAACAGGACTAATGTTTCTGGAGCATCATTTAAACTAACTTGTTATTTAAATATCAACACAGCTGAGAATCACCTAAATAGCCTTTTATGTTTTTTTTCAGTTAAAAACTATTTATAACTTTACTTATGTAGCTTATTAATTTCTAATTGAAAGAGGAAATAGATAATAAATAAGTGGGCAGTTACAAAGTTCAACATCAGAGCACAGACACTGATGACTTAACCCATTTTTACCAAGTGGTACTATAAACTGAATTTCCTTCCAATATAGTATAAGTGTAAGTTATGCACTGCATAACTGTAATGCAACTGTATATGCAGTTTGCATGAGTTGGTTTACAATGCGATGACCACAGTGGGTACAATCAGCTCAAATAATTATAAGAATAGGCTACATGTCACAGAGACAAATCCCTTAGCAATACAGCATCCTGATCAGTAAAATCCCAACCTGTGAAAGAACATTATTTGTCACTGAAGAGGATTGTTTTTAAACTTGCAATTGAAAAAATCTTTTCTGTGCTCTCAAATTCCAGTCCTCAGGAGCAAGTGTCCTGCAACTTTTAGATGCATATCTACTCAACCCAGCAGAATTAAATGGCTGAATTACCTCCTCGGAATGTAATCATGTTAATGACCATCTTATTTGATCCAGGTGTGATGAAGTAAATGCACATTGAAGGTTTCAGGGCACTGGCCCCTGTGAACTAGAGTTTAAGAGCTTTGCATTAAGAGGGAACTTGATAGGTGTTTAATCATTTAGCTGACAACAGTATTACAGTTTAAAAATTCTGTTTACAAGTTTTTTTACTGTAGTTTTGTCGTGTTTTAATTAAACGTCTCGATTCTCTCCAGGATGGATCACGTTCAGAAAACTAAGCTTTCATCAGCTAATGCAGTGTCCCAGATGACCACTAAAGGTGATCTAAGACGATCCACAATAAATCATGGGTGCATTTACACAGGCCCCCTGCTGGCCCCCTGCAGTTTGCTTAGTGGACAAAAATATTGGCAGATGATACAATCAGTCTGGGAGTACACTTAATCCTGTATCACCTCAATTGCGCAGGGATTCTGTTTGTGGACTTGAGCTCAGCATTCAACACCATCAACCCAGATATCCTCCAACAGAAGCTCACCAAACTCACAGTACCAGCCTCCAAATGTTCATGTATTACCAGCTTCCTGACTGACCAGCAGGTGAGACTGGGGATTATCTCCTTCACAAAAACCACCAGCACCAGTGCCCCCCAGGAGGGTGCTCTCTCACCACTTCTCTTCGCCCTGGGCACAAATGACTGCACCTCAGCAGACCTTAGTTCGAGGATGATACCACTGTTATTGGTTTATTCTAGGACAATGATGAGATTGTATACAGGCAGGAGGTGGATTGATTGGTCCACTGGTATTGTCAGAACCACCTGGAGCTTAACTCACTCAAGACAGTGAAGCTCCAAAGAAAACCCCCACACTGCCTCCCCTCCCCATCCTCAACAACACTGTGTCTACTGTGGATCACTTTCAGTTCCTAGAAATCTTCCTGCAGCAACTCAGGAAGTTCCACAAGAGCTGCTGGTCATCTTCTACACTGCCATTATTCAGTCTGTCATCTATCATTGTGTGGTTTGGCTCATCCACAAAACAGGACATGTTGAAACTACAACGAAAAATTAGGTCTCCAGGTAGGATCATCAGGGCTGACTTCCAACCAAGACTTGTGCCTCAGCTCCAGCTTGCTCCGGCCCGAAGGTTTAAGCATCAAAGCAAACCACTATAAAATATACTAAATTAAGTTGTTTTTTCCTAGGCTAATTTTATTTGACCAGACACAGCCTCTTACTGTGAAGTGTTCTGATGACAAGGACAAAACATTGAGTTTAGCAGATCCAATGAATAGAGAAGACGTGGCAGCCGACTAGAGGACACGTCAAACGTGCGGAGCTGCAGTTACTAATGTTGTCTTCTTCAGGGAAGTTGAGGGAAAACCACTTTGTAATTAGAGACAACCTTTCTCTGTTTGGAGAATCTTTGGCTCAGATTCTTTTCTACAGAAGCACAGACAATCGGTTTCAGCTGGTCTTATTTTCGGCCGGGTTACAGTCACCAGATACACAGACTGCAGATCCTGTTTTACTTTGGATCCAAGGTTTCTTTGAAGATGCAATTCTTTTACTTGGCCAGTAAGATCAAGATGTCGGTGCATATGTCCTCCCCAATGCAGCTTTGGAGAACTGAGCCCAAAGAGACGGAAATGCTGCTCCACATAGAGTTTTGTAGCTCACAGGGATTCCAGCTGTCACTCCTTCTTTCAGGGAGCTGGAATTCTTGAATTCAGAGTTCTTTTCCAGTCTCTTGTTTTCTGTGTGCAGTTCAGTCCTTGTCCCTCCCATGGCTGGGCCCAACAGTAGTAAGTACTTACATTGAGCTGTTGTGCAAATCTGACACAAGAATGTGTAACACAAACATCTTTATGTCACATGTTTTGCATTACATATACTAAGGTAGCGATAGCAGCTATCTCCAGATAGAAAAAAGTAAAAGGGGGTCCTAAATAACATTTCATCTTTATATTAGACTTTTCAGACTAAGGTAACAGTTAACACCTCTGTGGGCTAAACATGACCTATTTTTTCAAGTTTGTTGAAATGGCTGCAACTGTCCTAAGCTGCAGTGGATGCAGTGGATGCCCTGTAATGACCAATCTTCTGTATTTTATCTCTTTTTTTGTCTATACAATTGATAATTATCACTGTCAATAATGTTGTGTTTTCGTTCTATCCGCCCTTGTGAGTTTGTGTTTGTCTGTGTGCCTATCCTGTTCTTTCATCCATCAACCAGTTGAGACAGATAGCCACTCCCCTGTGTGCAGTTCTGCTCCAGGTCTCTTCCCGTGAAGAGGAAGTTTCCCTCTCAATAGCTGGCCTCTGCTTCTTGCATTTTTAGGTAAAAAGGCTGAACTGATGCAATCTGTTTGATTTCTTAGTAGGCTTGTATAAACTACTGTAATATGAATTTCATTGCACTTCACAAAAAATTTGGAAGTAAAGATACGTATTTCTTAGACAGAAACAGTTTGGTTGTCCTTTAAAGTGGACTCATATTTCCTAGCTGTTTTGATGACATGTCAGCAGCCCTAATGACTTTCACCACGTGAAATAAATTACAAACCCCTCTCCACGTCAAACAGCTGACAAAAAGTAGGTTGAAACTGCACAAACTGACATAATGTTAAATTACTAAGGACAAAGGAATACAGTCCATATAACTATGCATCAAAGCTAAATAGCTAAAAAAAAAACTAGATATGAATTATAATGTTTTTACAGAAGCAGCATTTACATAAAAGCCACACAGCCAGAAAAAAATGTCACTTTGGCAAGCTTACAACCAACAATTTATGTTGTGACAGGGGGGCTAATTTAAGTCTGTAACATGTTTCCCTTTTTGTGCATTTGTGCCTGTTTGGGCACACTCCCATTAAATGTTTACCTTTGTCACCAATCTTTAATCAATGATGCAATTTTTCTATTTATTGTCATACTGTCATTTTTTTGGTGAAGCCAAACAAAGCCGACTCGAAGATAACTATTGTTTGTAAATGCTTTTCGTTTTGAAACTAAAATTGCTGTTGTCTAGCAGTAAAACAATGCATGTAAATTGAAGAATATACTGAGTACATAATCAGAATAAGGTACTTTGCTTAACAAAAAATAGGAGAACAAAATCATAGTCAAATATTATAGAGGGCGACTTCACTGAAAGATTAAAACTTAAAAAGACCTTTCATAAATCAATAAGTGAAGGTTATTTTATCAGTAGGGCCATTTTGAAGTGAAGTGTTGAATAAATTTACATTTGGTAACTGAAGTTATACTTTATTGGAAAGAAAATCTGAAAAAGAAACACCTACCACATTGTTTGGAAGTCCTGAGGTTCAAGGAATTGTGAAACAGTAAGCAGCTCTTGTATTTTGTCACTTCTGCAGAATACATTGGAGTCTGTTTTCCAGCATTCCCACATCCATAACTGAAAGGTCACGTACATGTTCGGGCAAAAGCATTTTGAACCTCTGAACATTGCAGGTTTCACACCCATCTAACACATTGTTAACACAAGTTTGGAAGTAGGGTGTCCCCTCTGTTACTGTAAAATCTTGTGTTGGTCTTCAACAGCTTGTGCGACTCAACACTAGATATGTTGACTCAAATGTTAGCAAGCTTGAGTGATACAAACAAAGACTACTAATTTGATATGGATTCACACTGTAAATACTTGTAACTAGAGATTTAACAAGAAATCAGCTGGACTTATCCATCGACAAACTCCAAAATCACCTCTAAGCTGCGCTAACCACATCATTCTATTTAATAGAAAATGTTTACTTCAGGAGGAAGACTCAAAGTGAACAGTTTGCAGAATCAGTGAGGTGCTTAAAAGAAGCCAGAAGAAGCATGGAGATGAAGTTACTTAAAAGAAACATGTATTTTCAGTGATATGTCACGGCAAATCTGAGTTTTATTCAGGTTGCAGTAGAGAAAGACTTAAAGCAAAAAGATAGCACATTACAACAAAGTTGCTCTGGTTTATCCTGAGCTTTCAGCTTCTGTCTGTCATGGAACATGCTGGATTTGGACACGTTTGCAGCCTTTTAGGAAATTTCACTTTGAAATTAAAGTAAGAATCTGCGTTTTCTTTGGCATACACACTAATACTACTGTTTTTGTGATGCTAACAACACTAATCACTAATATATGATGCTTAAGAAAGTTAAAATGTGAACTGTATTATCATTTTGTCTTTTTTAATTTTAGTAAAATTTCTACACATGACTTGACTTGGACTCTGTTTTAGACTCAAGCATCGTGAACAGTCTTTGTCTCATGTAATCTGCTGTGAAAATAGGCCTGTAAGTTACCCTTTTGTGACAGGGTGCATTCGATTTTTTAGTCAGGGACATTTGAATACTGTGGACAATTAATGGTTCATAACAGTGTGTTTATATTAGCTGTAACTTTAAAATAATGATTACAGAAATGTCTGTCTTGCTGAACTCTTCATGAAATTAGTTTGGGTCATTTAAGAACAAAATAAACTTTAGTTATGTCCAACAACTTATTCTTGCTGTTGAACTAGCCTTATTACAAAGACACTTCAACTTATTTAAACCAACAGCATTTCCTGTTACATTCTTTCAGAAATGTATCATTTACTCACTACGATGCACCTTAAACTTTATTTTGTATTCCATAAGGTACATTGAAACATGTTAACTATTTAGATTTAACAGCAAAGGTTTTTAATTCAGGTTTAGTACATGACTTTTTAATAGTAATCCTAATAAGGCAACTATTACTCCTTGAGACTTGACCCAGACTGTCCTTTTAAAGACTTGATACATGATTTAGACTTGCCCTTCACAGACCAGACCCTTGACTTAGACTTACCCTTCAAATACTTGAGACTCGATTTGGACTTGCACCTAAAAGACTAGACTAGGAAAATTTTAATCAGTGCATGAGGCTTTAAATATGCAGAAAATACTTGCTATAGCTGGGAAAGACATAGTCATCCAGTTTTCTCTGCAATATCTAAAGCCACCTTGACAAATTTCTTCAAACTATATTTGGAAAATGTCCACACCCACTAAAAATATATGTTTTGATCATTTGATATGTGACATAGTCGTCACAGCAAAGTTGGCAAGTCTAAATTACTTTGGGTTCTTGAACAAAAACAAGGACCTGGCAAGAAAAAGTAAAAGCAAATTCAGTCTCACAACAGAACATCTATTGTGGATGTTGAGTTATTTCCTAAGAAAAATTGTTCCTGGGGTCTTCTTTGAAAAGACTTCTAATGGACTTGCTTTGTAGTTATTGTAGTTTTTTTGATCATGTTCTGTATCATATCTTCTTCAGAAAGATCTTTCAGGAGCTGCACAAAATTCTTGAGTGTTGTTTAGATGAGTTCCAGACTGTACAGAGACTGGAACTCATGCTCTATGAATCTGGGATCAGATAAATTTGGAGACTATAGTATTCAAAGACAAACCAGCCTCCTTCCTTCAATTTATATCAGCTTTTAATTATCACTGTATGTCTAAAGGGGGATGGTGAAACATTTTTTGTTTTGTATTTTGTTGTTTTTACATAAAATGTGCTAACACGTCTGTACTTTGTTTATACTGAAAGTCAAAAAATAATTTCCTGGGACGGAGCTAAAACAATTTTTAAACTAAAAAAAGTAGAGTTGGAGTTGAACCAACCAATAGTGGTATTGGAGCCCCTGATGCCATTTTTGGATATTGGAAATATACTACTAACTCTGAAAGAATGGTGTTATATATATGACTTACTTTACTCTGTACATTTAAACTGTCAAACAAATGCTGCTAACTGAAATTAAGATGTACCTTTTTATATATGGCAGATTAAAGTTCAAGCATATTAGGAAGGCATGAAATGGAAGCAAGTGGACAGAGTGAGCTCTGCTGCTCTGCATCACCTTCTTCAGAAATATTTTGCAAGACAGAAAATACATAATAGACATTTTTATAGTGGTGCAAACATGTGGAGCTTTGGAAGTTATACTAAATTGTATCATTTAGAATAACAGGGCAACACCAAGAAGCCTAAGCACCAACAAGAAGGCTAAGCAGAATACAGAAAGTTGCTTTGCTTTTTTAATTTATTTTAGCTTTTATCTGCCATAATGTATTTGGAAATTTCTAAACCTTGTTTTGACTAAAGGTAGAAAGGACTATCTAGAAATTACATGGTAGGGATACTATAAGAGTAAGCAATGCTAATGGTGCAAACTCAGGCTAATAGCTAGGTAAATTTGTTCAAAATAATTTAAAATTGTCACCATCATATTTTTTGCTTTGAGAGACTAAAACAGGAAACTATTATTTAAATGAGCTGTTCAGTAGCCTCTTTCCGTCTCTCATGTACACACACACATAGTCATGTACAGACAAACCTCAACTCATGAATAACTAATAACCGTTCACAGCAGAAAAGCTTAAACAGAGGGATTTTGTTGCTGTAATTAGCATTTTACCACTATTTGCACCCAAATAAAGCTAAAGAGTGGACTGCAGCTGACATTTTAAACTACTGTTAAGTCTGTTGTGCCCCTTAACCCCTCCTTGCTCTCATTAGGCTGTATACAAATGTAGTAGCTTTGTAAAATTATGGTAATAAAAGTATGAATGGATCTTTTCGAGGCCCAATAATCAGTCTTGTAAATATAAATACCACTGAAGGTATGGGCACAAACTGCACATTGATTGTTTATAGCACCAGGACAAAAACGGCACACAATTGTTGCGTAAAAGAAACCTGGATTGAAAAAACATACGGTATCAACTTTGCAATCATTCTTAAATGAATAAAGCTAGTTCCCAAAACAGCTTTTGTCTGTTTTCAATTCCAATAAATTTAGGCCTCTGATTGTTCTACCAACCCAAGGGGCTTCTGCTTGACTAGAAGTTAACCACTGTCCACTCTAGGACATTATGTAACTTTGCTAGATAATTATTTACTCAATTTTCATTGGAATGCTATTGGAATTTCTTGAAAACCTATATCGCTGACAGCAAAAATTGTGCCTTTTTTGTCAGGCTTGCTGTTACTAAGTGGAGATATACTATTAAACCCTGGTCCATTAGCTAACAGCCAGCTATTTAGCCAGTACCAGGATACAAGTGCAGTACTGCTATCACCAGGCCAAACTTCGCAATCCAGCTTTTACTGCTTTTGACCCGGACTACAGAAGGAGTCCTGCTAACCCCAAGGCCTGAGCAGCGGCACCGCAAACCCAGCCATCCACCAGGCCTTAGAAGCAACTCAACCAACCTCAGTCATCAGCCAAGCCTCAGCAGCAGCCCAACTATCCCTCAGCCATTGCCCAGGCCTCAACAGCAACCCAGCTAACCCCAACCATCAGTGAGGCACCAGTAGCAGTCCAGCTAACCCCAGTTAGCTGGACCAAACCTCAATGCTGCAAGTATTATGCAAACAGAAACAAAGGTGTAATTAAACATAAAAAAAAGGTTTTTCAAACCAAGCCATGCTCGTATATATAGGATGCAAAGGCTAAGCCCAAGTTTTTGATCTATGAACAGTATCACCACAGGAAATAGATGAAAATATTAATTGCTTAAGACACTAGAGTAAAAGATGTATTCAGCTTGGATACGATTCTGCTTAAAAACTATAAGCAATCATTTTGTGCTCTTATTACTAACATTATAAATCAGTCTGTAAATGAAAGTGTATTATCAATCTGCTGGAAATGTTCTGTAATCACACCAATACTTAAAATGGGAGAACCTGCAGATATCAGTAATTATAGACCAATTATCAACATTCCAGTGGTCTCTAAAATTGATGAAAAACGCATATCAGAACAGCTAAAAAAATCATCACTACAGTCGTTTTTTCCTCCACCCAATGCAGTTTGGTTTTAGAAAACCCCATTCAACTGAAACAGTTAAGTGCCTTTTTTTAGAAAATATGATGTAATAAAGATGGAATAATTTGAGTAGTGTTCTCAATTTAAAGAAAGCTTTTGACAGTCAATCACCACATTATATTACATAAATCAACCCACTTTAAGCTAAAAGGAAAGTGTGTAAGATTAACATTTACAAACTTTTTATCCTCTGAAAATCTCGGGGCCAATGTTATAATATATATATACAGGGGTTAGACAATGAAACTGAAACACCTGTCATTTTAGAGTGGGAGGTTTCATGGCTAAATTGGACCAGCCTGGTAGCCAGCCTTCATTAATTGCACATTGCACCAGTAAGAGCAGAGTGTGAAGGTTTGATTAGGAGGGTAACAGCACAGTTTTGCTCAAAATATTGAAATACACACAGCATTATGGGTGACATACCAGAGTTCAAAAGAGGACAAATTGTTGGTGCACATCTTGCTGGTGCATCTGTGACCAAGACAGCAAGTCTTTGTGATGTATCAAGAGCCACGGTACCAGGGTAATGTCAGCATACCACCAAGAAGGACGAACCACATCCAACAGGATTAACCGTGGACGCAAGAGGAAGCTGTCTGAAAGGGATGCTCGGGTGCTAACCCGGATTGTATCCAAAAAACATAAAACCACGGCTGCCCAAATCACGGCAGAATTAAATGTGCACCTCAACTCTCCTGTTTCCACCAGAACTGTCCGTCGGGAGCTCCACAGGGTCAATATACACGGCCGGGCTGCTATAGCCAAACCTTTGGTCACTCATGCCAATGCCAAACGTTGGTTTCAATGGTGCAAGGAGCGCAAATCTTGGGCTGTGGACAAAGTGAAACATGTATTGTTCTCTGATGAGTCCACCTTTACTGTTTTCCCACATCCGGGAGAGTTACGGTGTGGAGAAGCCCCAAAGAAGCGCACCACCCAGACTCTTGCATGCCCAGAGTGAAGCATGGGGGTGGATCAGTGATGGTTTGGGCTGCCATATCATGGTATTCCCTTGGCCCAATACTTGTGCTAGATGGGCGAGCCACTGCCAAGGACTACCGAACCATTCTTGAGGACCATGTGCATCCAGTGGTTCAAACATGGTTTCCTGAAGGCGGTGCCGTGTATTAGGATGACAATGCACCAATACACACAGCAAGACTGGTGAAAGATTGGTTTGATGAACATGAAAGTGAAGTTGAACATCTCCCATGGCCTGCACAGTCACCACATCTAAATATTATTGAGCCACTTTGGGGTGTTTTGGAGGAGCGAGTCAGGAAACGTTTTCCTCCACCAGTATCACGTAGTGACCTGGCCGCTATTCTGCAAGAAGAATGGCTTAAAATCCCTCTGACCACTGTGCAGGACTTGTATATGTCATTCCCAAGACGAATTGACGCTGTATTGGCCACAAAAGGAGGCCCTACATCATACTAATAAATTATTGTGGTCTAAAACCAGGTGTTTCAGTTTCATTGTCCAACCCTGTATATATATATATATATATATATATATATATATATATATATATATATATATATATACATATAACATATACACTGCTCAAAAAAATAAAGGGAATACATAAATAACACATCCTAGATCTGAATGAATGAAATATTCTCATTGAATACTTTGTTCTGACAAAGTTGAATGTGCTGACAACAAAATCACACAAAAATCATCAATGGAAATCAAATTTATTAACCAGTGGAGGCCTGGATTTGGAGTCACCCACAAAATTAAAGTGGAAAAACACACTTCAGGCTGATCCAACTTTGATGTAATGTCCTTAAAACAAGTCACAATGAGGCTCAGTATTGTGTGTGGCCTCCACGTGCCTGTATGACCTCCCTACAACGCCTGGGCATGCTCCTGATGAGACTGCGGATGGTCTCCTGAGGGATCTCCTCCCAGACCTGGACTAAAGCATCCGCCAACTCCTGGACAGTCTGTGGTGCAACGTGACGTTGGTGGATGGAGCGAGACATGATGTCCCAGATGTGCTCAATGGGATTCAGGTCTGGGGAACGGGCGGGCCAGTCCATAGCTTCAATGTCTTTATCTTGCAGGAACTGCTGACACACTCCAGCCACATGAGGTCTAGCATTGTCCTGCATTAGGAGGAACCCAGCGCCAACCGCACCAGCATATGGTCTCACAAGGGGTCTGAGGATCTCATCTCGGTACCTAATGGCAGTCAGGCTACCTCTGGCGAGCACATGAAGGGCCGTGCGGCCCTCCAAAGAAATGCCACCACACACCATTACTGACCCATGGCCAAACCGGTCATGCTGAAGGATGTTGCAGGCAGCAGATCGCTCTCCACGGTGTCTCCAGACTCTGTCACGTCTGTCACATGTGCTCAGTGTGAACCTGCTTTTATCTGTGAAGAGCACAGGGCGCCAGTGGCGAATTTGCCAATCCTGGTGTTCTCTGGCAAATGCCAAGCGTCCTGCACAGTGTTGGGCTGTGAGCACAACCCCCATTTGTGGACGTCGTGCCCTCATACCATCCTCATGCACCGTTTATGCTGACACATGCACATTTGTGGCCTGCTGGAGGTCATTTTGCAGGGCTCTGGCAGTGCTCCTCCTGTTCCTCCTTGCACAAAGGTGGAGGTAGCGGTCCTGGTGCTGAGTTGTTGCCCTTTTACGGCCAGTTGACCTGAGCCACTTGTGTGGGTTGTAGAGTCCGTCTCATGCTATCACGAGTGTGAAAGCACCACCAACATTCAAAAGTGACCAAAACATAGGCCAGAAAGCATAGGTACTGAGAAGTGGTCTGTGGTCCCCAGCTGCAGAACCACTCCTTTATTGAGTGTGTCTTGCTAATCGCCAAAGATTTCCCATATATATATATATATATAATATATATATATATATATATATATATATATATATACTGTATACATACAGTACTGTGCAAAAGTTTTGGGCAGGTGTGAAAAACTGCTGGAAACAAATAATGCTTTCAGAGGGGAAGTGTTAATCTTTTATTTTCATCAAAATGCAATGAATGAACAAAAGAGAAATCTAAATCAAATCAATATTTGGTGTGACCACCCTTTGCCTTCAAAACAGCATCAATTTTTGAAGGAACTCTGCTGGTAGGTTGTTCCAAACATCTTGGAGAACTAACCACAGATCTTCTGTGGATGTAGGCTTTCTCACATCCTTCTGTCTCTTCATGTAATCCCAGACTCACTCGATGATGTTGAGATCAGGGCTCTGTGGGGGTCATACCATCACTTCCAGTAATTCTTGTTCTTCTTTACACTGAAGATAGTTCTTAATGACTTTGGTTGTATGTTTGGGTTCCCTCATTAGCATTTTGTAAATTGATTACAATAAACAATCAACATTTATATTTCAGAAAGCATTCTTGGTTTAAAGATTTTTTTCACACCTGCCTAAAATTTTTGCACAATACTGTATATACAATATATATATAGTCCCAGAAGTAAACTTTCTTCAACTTCCACAGCCCCCATCTCCCTGTACATGCCTGTTATAGAATTTATGTGACAGAGGAGAACGAACAAAACTAAAAATACTCTTTCTTTGAGGTCAGATATGAAACTTTGCAGTATAAACATTTGCAAATGAGCATTGATCTAACGTAGAAGCTCTGCAGAATATGTATTACTTCAGTCTGTTTTCTGTATTTCCCAGGTGTTATTAAGACCCAAAATGAGCAAGAAGATAAATGTTACCATTTTTGACTGGCATTCTGCCCAGAGTGCACCCCATCTCTCACCCAGTGACTCCTGGGTTAGTAGGCTCCAGCCCCCCACCATCCCCCTGAACAGGATTAACAGAAGGATGGAGGGATATTTAGGTAACACATTTCTGATAAATATAAGAATCTCTAAAAGCCAGTCAGTCAGTCAGTCATTTTCTATACCGCTTCTTCCATAGTGGGTCGCAGGGAAGCTGGTGCCTATCTCCAGCAGTCTATGGGCGGGAGGCGGGGTACACCCTGGACTGGTCGCCAGTCCATCGCAGGGCAACACACAAACAACCATGCACACACTCATTCAAACACCTAAGGACAATTTAAAGAGACCTATCAACCTAACAGGCACGTCTTTGGACTGTGGGAGGAAGCCGGAGTACCCAGTGAGAACCCATGCATGCACGGGGAGAACATGCAAACTCCATGCAGAAAGACCCCCGGCCGGGAGTCAAACCCAGGACCTTCTTGCTGCAAGGCAACAGTGCTACCAACTGCACCACCGTGCAGCCCTCCTCTCAAAAAGCCAATGGTATAAATTCACAGTACCATAATGTAGTTTCTTTTCATGCTATTTAAACAAGCATCGCCTTTAGTTTGTGTTTTTCTGCATTCTTTCTCAGGCTGTATTATGGTAGTAATGTACTCTAATCATGGTAATTTTTTCACTGGGCCATTTATGTTATAATGAAAGCTTGAATCATAGATAACAACACACCATTGACTAAGGGACATGCACGTGCACCAACACAGCCACACAGACAGACACAGTCATTGCTTGGTGGATACTGAAGCACTCACATTAGCATGGCATGATGAATGACTATTTGCCTCTTTCTCTGCAATGCAATATGTTTTAATACAGTCCTACTTTACACCTTTTCCTGCTTCTCCTCACTTATGAGAAGCCTCTTTTTCTTTATTAAAAACCATTAATTACACTTGACACATCTAAGAGGTGTGAATGATTTGTGGGGTAAATATTACGATCGTAGTCTCCTTAATAATTATTGAAAAGTTGGAATGAGGAGTCAGCTAATCCATTAATGTAACAACAAATTAATTTTAAAAACAGGCTTTAGTAGTTTATTTTAGATTAGCAAACGCACGTCCAAGGTTTATGTGTGAAATATAAACAAATTCACAGGCACTAAAAAAGGGCTTTGCAAAGCCTGCATTGTTTGTTGTAGAATGTTATTGCTCTGTTTTATTCTGAAGACCACTCTTAACATTTGCAGAAAGTAATTTAGAGATGCCTCAAGGTACAAGCATTTTGAAATTAAAGTGAATGATGATGCAACACCTCAAGTACAAAAACATTTTGAAACATAAATAGTTCATGTTTAGTTTTATCCTCAGATAGTGAAAATCAGAAGATATAAAACCCCAAACACTTTCTATCAAATCTAGGCCATTCCGAAACTTATGTTTTCCTCTCATTATTTCATTATTTTGTTGATTTGAATGTTTGCTTGAATTTAAAATAAAAAATAAAACTCTTGATTTTCATTAGATTTCTAGCAGATACCTGAAGAGTTTTGGTCAAAACTGAGCGATTCTTAGAACTGCTGGACTTTATATTTTCATCCATTTGACAAAGCCCCCAATGCCATCTGAAGAGAAGTAACCCCAGGTCATGAAACTGTCACTACCATGTTTCACTGTGGGTATGGTTTTCTTTTGGTATTCTTTAGTGTTGATTTGTGTCTGTCATGTGAAGTTCTGTTGGTTTACGGTTTTGCAGTGTTTCCCTTTTTTTTGAACTTCCTGTTTTATTTTGTGGAGAAATTTCCTGTCTCATTTCAAAGAACGTCACTTCCTGTGATTCTCTTCTTCAATCAGCCTCGGCCACACGCTAATGTTATCCACCTGTGTGTCATTGTCCTTCTTTGTTTTTTTGCCTATTTATTCCTCACCCTGTGCAGCCTCCTTTGTTGGTTCGTCTTTGTTCCTTGTGTCAAGCGTTCCAGCCTTTCTTTATATCCTTGCCTTCCAGTGATTTTTGACCCAGCTAGTATTTTGGATGTGCCTCTGCCTCTGTTTAAAAACTTCAGCTTGGATTGGATGGATTTCTGTGTATAGACCTTGGCCTGTATTAAAGGATTTCTGCTTTTATGCCATTATGTTGAGTCTTGCATTTGAGTCCTCCTCCCTGTGCGGCACAAATGTACGAACTGGCCAAGAATGGACTCAGCAGGCTCAGACTTAGTGTTAATGCTTTGAGTGCTCAGGGAAAACTGAATCAAAAACAGGAGGAGCAACTGGCTCGCCTACATCAAGAGATCAGACACTTCTGGGCAGCCTCCCAGGAGTGGGGGCCCAGTGCAGGGACAATGTTGATCTCCTGATGAGCAGTCCCACACTAACCATGTTCGCAAGGTTCTCCAGCGTCTTCTTCAGCATCAGCTTTATGTGAAAGCGGAGAAGTGCGACTTTCACATGCCCACAGTCTCTTTTCTTGGCCTCATCGTGGGTCAGGGAGAGATCCAGATGGATCCTGCCAAGGTGGAGGCAGGTGAGTGACTGGCCAGTCCAAACTTCAAGAAAGGAGGTACAAAGGTTTTTGGGTTTTGCAAACCTTTATAGAAAGTTTATAAGGGGCTTCAGCACCATTGCAGCACCTTTGCATGCCTTAACCTCTCCAATGTCTAAGTTTCTGTGGTCTCCTCAGGTGACAAGGACTTCCAGGAACTCAAGAGCAGTTTTAACTCAGCCCCAATCCTCGCCATGCCAGATCCTCAGCTTCAGTTTGTGGTTGAAGTAGATGCCTCAGATTCTGGAGTGGGGGCAGTCCTTTTCAATGCTCATTGCAGGATAATCGCATTCACCCCTGTGCCTTCCTCTCATGTAAACTGTCTTCTGCTGCGAAGGATTATGATATCAGTGATCGAGAGTTGTTGGCCATTAAGGTGGCTTTAGAGGAATGGGGTCACTGGCTTGAAAGGGCAGAACAGCCATTTCTCGTCTGAACAGACCACAAGAACTTGCAGTACCTTCGGAGGGCCGAGAGACTGAACCCCCGTCAAGCAAGGTGGGCCTTGTGTTTTAACAGTTTTTACTTCACTGTTTCCTATAGACCTGGTTCAAAAAATGCTAAACCAGATGCCCTGTCTTACTTGCATAGTCCTGCCTCCATCACCCGTGAGGCTCCAGAGCACATTATCCCATCCTCATGTGTAGTAGGGGAAATGGAGGAGCAGGTCAAGCAGGCAACTGCTGGTTTCCAACCTCCTGACGGGTGTCCCCCTAAATGGCTTTTTGTTTTCCCAGAACTTAGGTCTCAAGTCATCAATTGGGCACATGCTTCCAGTTGTTTCTGTCATCCTGGGGCCAGAAGAACCCAGTTTGTCGTACAGCAGTGGTTTTGGTGGCCTTATGAGGAGAGACATTGTGGAGTATGTGGCAGCCTGTCCTGTTTGTGGCCAGCACAAACCTTCACACACTCGTTCTTCAGGACTGCTCCATCTTCTCCCAATTCCAACTCGACACTGGTCTCACATCTCTCTGGATTTTGTTACTGGCCTGCCCGATTCAGAAGGTAATACCACCATTCTCAGTAGTCGACAGATTTTTTTTTAATGATTCACTTCATTCCTCTTGCTAAGCTGCCCTCAGCTAAAGTGACAGTAGAGGTCTTAATGACTCATGTATTCAGGATCCATGGTCTCCGGACTGATGTAGTTTCTGACAGGGGTCCTCAGTTTATCTCTCAGTTTTGGAAAGCCTTTTGTCCCTTGTTAGGAGCATCTGTCAGTCTCTCATCAGGTTATCATCCTCAAACTAATGGGCAGTCTGAACGACTGAATCTGTTGTTGGAAACTGGTTTACACATCCTCGCCTCTAGGTGTCCCTCTTCCTGGAGTAAGCAGCTCATTTGGGTGGAGTTTGCCCACAACACACTTCCTTGTTCATCCACTGGACTTGGCCCTTTCCACTGTGTCCACGGCTATCAACCTCCTCTGTTTTCAGACCTTGTGTAGGAGGTTGGTGTTCCGTCTGCCCTCGCCCTTATCCGTCGCTGTCGTAGAACCTGGGTCAGGGCATGCCGCACACTTCTAAAACAGTCTTTGGCCTACAAGAGGGCTGCTGACCGACAAAGGGCTCCAGCACCAGCCTATCAAGTGGGACAGAAAGTGTGGCCATCTACTCGAGATCTTCCTCATCGCACTGACTCACGTAAGCTATCTCCAAAGTTTATTGGGCCATTTCCTGTGTCAAAGGTTATTAATCCTGTGGCTGTGAGACTCAAGCTCCCCAGGGCCATGAGATGCCATCCAACCTTTCATGTTAGCCGTGTGAAACCGCATGAGGAGAGTGTAATGTATCCAACTGTGCCTCATTGTCCTTCTTTGTTTTTTTTGCTTATTTATTCCTCACCCTGTGCAACTTCCTTTGCCAGTTCGTCTTCGATTCAATTGGATTTCTGTGTATCAACCTTGGCCTGTATTAAAGGATTACTGTTTTTATGCCACTATGTTGAGTCTTGCATTTGAGTCCTCCTCCCTGTGCTGTACGACAGTGTCAGACATATCTTTTGACGCTGTAAAGATTTTATCCTAGGCCAAATGTTTCCTTAGAAAGAAAGTTGTCATGGTTGGTGTCTGAGTGTGTTGGGCTGACTGTGTATCCACCTCCTGGAGCTGCAAGTTTCCTCTTGGAGGTGTGATCAAAGAGATCTGCAGCACTCACACCTGTCTTTAATCTCTTCATCAGGTGCTGGAGGAGAAGTACCTAGCAACTAAAACTAATTTGTTAGTAAGTAACATGCCCAACACTGCTTACAGGCATCCTAGTTTTCTATAAATTTTGCTGGTCTAAAGAAACTCGATTCCAAGTAACTTCCTCCTCAAGATATACAATCCCTCTGAAACCTGCAAATACTTCATACCTACCTGGAATCAAGTCAGCTCCACAGTTTTCAGCAGCTCCGGTTCTCTCTCTACCTGCCCATTCTCCAACACCCTGTTGGGAAACTCTGGACCAACCACTCACTACCTAACTGCTATACAACTACACAACAAAAGTCCTCCTGGAAACCGTGAGGCAGTTAATTGTTCATCTTCTGATCTTCACTAGCTGCTGACTTCTGTTCTCCTCCTTAGATGGCCCATCAGGTCCAGAAAACCAGCTTCTGTATGCACACAATAAAATCTTTACATTGATGAAATCTCGTTCTCTGTGATTTCTGTACGGATTTTAGTCAATTCAGTTTTGCTGTCAGCCTCCTGGCGGCCTCACTAACCAGTTTCTGTCTTGTGTTTTATTTAACTTGGCGAAACGATTATTGTACCATGGAATTTTTTTGCTACTCCTCCCCTGACTGGTATCTTTGTACAATTTTTTTTTTTCCTCAAATAAACAAATTTAAGTAATTAACATAATCTGTTAATTACCTAACTGTTATTAGCCCTACACACTTATCTAAAGTTAAACCATTAATGGAAAGACCATATAAGACAACTGAGGATATATAAAGAACAATAAATCTTTTCAGGGTAATTGATGTCATTCATATTAGTGCCCACTGGAATCTCTAACCTAAGTCAGCCTTTACTGCCACAAATACTCAGAGTTTGAGAACGCTTTAACCCCGAGTATGCGCACATACACATACATTTAGCTCCTTATCAATAGACTCCAGAGGGTTCAATGGCTTTCAGACCCCTTCCCTCTTATTATGTTCAGCTCGGAGCAAATTTAAGGTGGGAGGAATGAAGGAACTGAATTTGTTTCAGGTATCATTCAGAAAATCCATAGAGGCTCTGAACAAGGAACTTAGACGAATAATTTTTTTTTTTCTCTCCATTTCTATAAGTGCATAGAATGTTTCAGAGTAATATATTCGTACTCGATTTTTCCTTCTTGTGGTATTTGGCTTCAAGTTCGAGGCCAAGGACCCTTTCCACCTTTGGGCAGTTGTTGTCTGGAGATAAATACTCTGAAGTCAAAGACAAAGAAAAGGTAATTGGATGCTAACGACGATTCTGACTTTCTGTTTATCTGCATACTTTGTCATCCTGTAATAAAGAGCAACAGGCAAAATACTATAAAACGTATTGAACATGTAAATGTACAAAGTTACGTCCTTCAACTTTAGAAAGGAAGATTTGATTGCAGGAACCACAGGATTATTGATGTTGCCCAGTATCAAGTTAGCAAGACTAAGCAGTTGCCCACACATAAAAAGACAAGGAGGTCAGTGCTATCTGGCAAGTGCAAAAACTAAGAAAAGTGGGGGTTTTTTTGTTTCTTTTTTTTTTTTTTTTGCTACATTCAGTCTCAATTGCGATGTGTTAAGAAAAAGCCATATCCAAGAGTGTGAATGCAGGTAATAATGTGATCTAAAATGGTAGCTGATTACATACAAGCTATTAAATTGTTTTACATTACATACCAAATCAGATAAAAGGCTAAGAACTATTGGACATTATTAATTCTTGTTAGTCTTGGATATTCTTAGGTTATTATTCTTGGATTCTTAGTTTACAAGCTAGGAAAATGCAAACTGCAAAGAAACACTTTTAATAAAGGAATTCACTGGGTCACAGGCCAAAATGAGTTGTAAATGTGATTAAAATAGACTCACCAATAAGATTAATTTGCCAAATAGTAAAAATGTACAATATTTTAACTGGACAAACATACCCTTTCAAAGTCTTCTAATCAATGAATGAGCTGAACTAATAGTAAAACTTTAAATTTAAACTGTTGTCCAATTGTGATTCTTATAAATGCCACAACCCATTTCAATTTTGAAAGATTTAAGAGGTTAACATCTAGGACTAACATTAGTTACCAACAAGTGCACATCATCTTTCACAAAACCTGAAACCAGCCCTACATGTCACATTCCCTATATTTTATTTGGATATCCTCAGTCTGGGACCATGTTGTACCATGCAGTGAAAGGTTAAAATTTCTGGACAGTGGTGTGCACTTTTGCCTAATTAAAGGAGTACATTTATGAGAGGTGTTAACGTAATAGAAGATGAAGTCACCAATGCTATTTTTTACCTAAAAACTTGTGATGACCGCACCTGAAATACAGTCATATACAGGGGTTGGACAATGAAACTGAAACACCTGGTTTTAGACCACAATAATTTATTAGTATGGTGTAGGGCCTCCTTTTGCGGCCAACACAGCGTTAATTCGTCTTGGGAATGACATATACAAGTCCTGCACAGTGGTCAGAGGGATTTTAAGCCATTCTTCTTGCAGGATTGTGGCCAGGTCACTACGTGATACTGGTGGAGGAAAACGTTTCCTGACTCGCTCCTCCAAATACACCCAAAGTGGCTCAATAATTTTAGATCTGGTGATTGTGCAGGCCATGGGAGATGTTCAACTTCACTTTCATGTTCATCAAACCAATCTTTCACCGAGTACCCTTGCTGTTGTGATTGGTGCATTTGTCATCCTGATACACGGCGACCGCCATTCAGGATACAATGTTTGACACTTTGGATGCACATGGTCCTCAAGAATGGTTTCGGTAAGTCCTTGGCAGTGATGGCGCCCATCCAGCACAAGTATTGGCCAAGGGAATGCCGTGATATGGCAGCCCAACCACTGTTCCACCCCCATGCTTCACTCTGGGCATGCAACAGTCTGGGTTAGTACCCTCTTTTGGGGCTTGTCTCCACACCGTAACTCCTCCTGGATTGTGGGAAAACGTAAAGGTGACTCATCAAAGAACAATACATGTTTCACATTGTCCACACCCAAGATTTGCGCTCCTTTGCACCATCGAAACCGACGTTTTGGCATTGGGATGAGTGACGCAAAGGTTTGGCTATAGCACCGCAGGCCGTGTATATTGACCCTGTGGAGCTCCCGACGGACAGTTCTGGTGGAAACAGGAGAGTTGAGGTGCACATTTAATTCTGCCGTGATTTGGGCAGCCGTGTTTTTAATGTTGTTTTGGATACAATCCGGGTTAGCACACCAAGCATCCCTTTCAGACAGCTTCCTCTTGCGTCCACGTTAATCCTGTTGGTGTGGGTTCGTCCTTCTGGTGGTATGCTGACATTACCCTGGTACCTGTGGCTCTTGAATACATCACAAGACTTGCTGTCTTGGTGTCACAGATGCGCCAGCAGATGTGCACCCCAATTGTCCTCTTTCTTGAACTCTGGTATGTTCACCCATAATGTTTGTGTGCATTTCAATATTTTGAGGCAAAAACTGTGCTCTTTACCCTGCTAATTGAAACTTCACATCTGCTCTTACTGGTGCAATGTGCAATCAATGAAGACTGGCTACCAGGCTGGTCCAATTAAACCATGAAACCTCCCACACTAAAATGACAGGTGTTTAAGTTTCATTGTCCAACCCCTGTATGTTACATATGTTCTGGTGGGGTTCTTTTGTCAAATTAAAAGTACCTCTAAAAATAACAACTTTTAAGCAGGTATTAAACTTACTTTCATTGAGTCCACATTTCTGTATAATTTTTTTTATCGGTCTGATGTAATATTCCAATTTTAAATGTCAGATTTTCATTAGCTGTAAGTGGAAAATGATCTAAGAAATAAAGGTTTTAAAGCATCTGTCTGTGTGTAATTAATCTATATAATGTGTGTGTTTTTTTTTTACTGTATTTACTGCATAAACTGAAAAATGCGTAAGCATTTAGCTTTGCTGTGAACTAATGAATTAATATTTAGTTGTATAAACACTGTTTTTGAAAACTGCTTCAAATCTGTGTTGTATGGAGTTGACCAACTTCTGGCACTTGTAAACAGGTATTTCAGTTTAGGATCATTGGAACTAACTTTCATTGTCGCCGCCCCCCCCCCCCCCAAAAAAAAAAAAAAAAAACCCATCCCCCCGCCGCGCCCCCCAGAACCCCCCCACCCCCCCTCCCCGCCAAAGAAAAAAAAAACACGAAGCCCCCCCAACCCAAAAGAAAAAACCATCACCCCCAAAAAAAACCCACCCCCCCCCAACACCCCCCCCCCCCAAAAAAAAAAAAACCTTCCTCTTTTTTCTTTGGTTTTGCCTGTAAAACAGCATTTTTAATAATATCCAAGTTTATTATTGTGATAAGATCCAGGGATTGGACTAACCACAGCTTTGATTTTGCTGGTCTTGAATTAAGATGGTGCTCGCTTACCGGTGTCTTTTGGGTTGTGTTCAAGTTGAAACACCCATTTCAATGCCATTTCCTCTTCAGCATCATGTAATGTATCTCTTCAAGTATTTTCAAAAGGGATCAATGATCCCAATCATTACATGAGAAACAATCACAGAGCATGCTCCCTGAACCAGCATTCTTCATGTATAATGTGGCTTTTATTCAGTGTTTAAGGGTCATCTGATTAACTAGCTGTGCCCCCAGAACCAAAAAGAAAAAAAAACTTGTTTTCATGTGCCCCCAATTTTCCATAATTTCTCTCAAGGCATGTCATTCTGTTCTTTGCAAATTGTAAACTTTTCAGGATATATATATTTTTTTTTCAGCAAAGAGGCTTTGCAGGGACTTTTACCAATGGCTTGGCTTCACATAGGCTTATTTTACTTGTTATTGCACTTACAGTGCTTTCTGGTTATGGTTTTTATTTTGAAGCATTTGAGATCTGCACTTTTTCATTTATCACCCTCAATCAGGTTTTAAAATCAAAGTACACTCAAATCAAAGTTGTTAAGAACAACGTCTGTAACAACTCATTTTACTTGGATTTCTGTGGAGGATTGCACTATAATCAGTATGTATAACATTTGCTGCCTCTGTCCTGAAATAAGGACAAGCGCTCTGACACAAGTTCACACCTTGAACTCTGCATTATACTGAACATAACCCTTTCAAGTACTGATTCAGTTACGCAGAATCAGCAGCATGCAATAACTGTTGGGATTATAGTGTAATTTTCTTTTACACTACCACTTCCATCCATTGTCTATACCCTCTTATCCATGTAGGGTCACCTAGTGGTGGGTGGCTATCACCAGCCATCATTGGGCAACAGGTGGGCAATGTCCTGGAAGGTCACCAGTGTATCACAGGGCAACACAGAGACAAGCATGACAAACAAGCATGCACATATGCACTCAATCCTTACATTGTCTCTCTAAACAACCCTTAACATTCATGTTTTTGGACTGTGAGAGGGAGCTTGAGCATTGGAAGAGAACTCACGCACTCATAGGGACAACATGCAAACTCCATGCAAAACAACCCCATGCCAGGAAACAAATGGCCTTCTTCCTGTAAGGCAGCATTGCTAACAACTGTAGAAATATATTTTCCACCAAAACCGATTCATCTGGTTAGTGATGGTTAGTCATGTTGAACAGCTATTATTTTAAACACAACTTTGAATTTTGAGCAGCATGCTGTTTTATTCCCGACATTGCATAGAATTAGTTAACCCTTTGGGCAAATATCAAAAATCAAAAACATGTCCATGAAATTATGAGTAGCTACACCCAAAGTTGTTTACAAAAAATGCAGGCACATACGTGTACAGGTAAAAGATTTCTAATTCACAGACTTTAGAGTCAGTATGAAAACGGATGTGAACCTTCTAGGTTCTATCCCTATCTTTGCTCACACACCTTTTCACACTGTGGACTATGATGAAGATAAATTCGACAGAAGGAACTGGAAGTCAAGACTGCCCTTGAGGCACAATAACTCACCAGAAAGCTGGTACACCGAGTCACAAGATTAGGTCAGAATTACATTTTTTCCTTCTCAACCGTCTTTTTTTTCTGTCATGATTAGCATGACTTTCAAGAACTGAAACCTATGGCACCCTGCACTTAACCCCTTTCTTGATATCAATCCAAGGGTAGGGTGGAAGAAAGAGAAAAGAAAGAACCAAAGAAAAACATGAAGGGCCAAAAGAGGAAGGTAATCGGAGCCTAACGAATGAAGGGGTGACTAATGAAATGAGCACTTTGTGTGATTGGAGGAAGAAAAAGAATCTGATAGCAGTCTTTGTTAGAAATGAGTCAATGAAAAAAAAAGAAAAGAAATGAGTCAATGAAAGATATGAGAACTGGTATTAATGTTTTGCATCTTACCAGTGTGCTGACGTCGGGGCTTTGTGTTTTCACAGAACATAATGCAGTAAGATTGATCTACAATTTTAAACATTCAATGTGCTACTTACAGCAAAATAAAATCTGCCAAATGATTGGTTCTCACATAAAACCATCTACCTACAACCTTTCTTGACACTTGTTCTACGCTACCTCACAGACACATTTTGAATAATTCAAAAAAGTATATGGTCCCTTCAAAGAGTATTTACACCCCTTGATCTTTTTCAAATTTTGTCACTTAACAACCAAACACTTCAGTGTATTTTATTGGGATGTTTTGGGATACACCAACACAAAGTCATGCATAGCTGTGAACTAAAAGGGCATTATACATAATTTTCTTCTTTTATCCAAATTCAAATCTGTAAAGTGTGGTGTTAGTGTGTATATGTATTAGTTCCCATAGGTCAATACTTTGTACAATCACCTTTTGCTGCAATTAATGTTGCGTTCTGACCTAGTTGAAAGCACGGGAGACTTTAATCATATCATTAAGGTATTTTTCTGTGCTATTTTTGGCAAAATTATCTGAGAAGTATACCAAATGATTTTCAGAAGACGTCTTGAAAGTTGCATAGCGTTTCATGCTTTATGAAGAACACATGTGGGCATTGTTTATTAGTTTGTTTACTGGAACAGCCAAGTCTGGTAGGTTTGCTAGCATCCCTTGCTGCTTCCTTTCTCGGATCATGAATTTAACAGTGCTCTAAAAAACTTTGGATATTGTTTAACAATGTAACCCTGCTTTAAACCTAATGTCCCAAATGTCCCATGACCTGTTTGGTGTTGTTTCCTGGTATTCATGATGTCGTTCCTCTGAGGCCTTAAGGGAAGAACTGCATTGATACAGAAAATAAATTACACACAGATGGACCCTAATTACTAATAATTATCATATTCTGAAGGAAATTGATTATGCTGGATTTTATTAAATGGTATCAGAGTAAGCAGGGCTAAATACAAATGCATTCAAAACTTTTAAGCCATGTAACATTTTTGTTGGTCTATTAACACTTTGTTTTGGTGTATAACTGAACCCCCCTATAAATAAAGTTTTTACCAAAGCATTTTGTCAAGTGAAAAAATGCAAAAAAGTGTAAGGGGTGTTAATACATTTGCACTGTATTTGAACTGTATTTGAAAAAAAGCTTCAGTATAAGAAAAGTCAAAACAATTTTTTTTTCACATTTCTTAATGTGAGATTTTTCCTCCACTAGATACTGTACTCCAATTAAACATTGAATTTTTTTCCAGTATTTTCAGTGTAAGACTTTGCTACTGCAATTAAAGAGGAATCCATTGGAAGGCTTTTTTACACATCTTTATCTAGAGTAACAATAATTGTGAGGGGGACCACACTTACAATGGGGCTACTTAATCTGACGTTCTTGCAATGACAGCTTTCTGACAAAGTAAGTATGGATTAAATTTGTGATTTTTTTTTTATTTTTAGTTAATATATTTGTTAATAATAATTAATTATTTTTATGAACCCCTTTAAAATATAATAAGCGCATTCTAGACAATGCCACAACAGAGTACGTTCAGACGGGCGGAAGGCTGGCAACCAGAAAGCAAATGTCTTATGAGAGCAGATGGACCACACTGCCCCAGTAACTCATTGGAGCAAATGTGACTCATGACGTCTGTCTTTTAACTTGTGGCATCTGCTTCAAAGTCTGTCCTATTCAAAGAATAGAAGGCACAAAACACAAAAGGTTGCATCGCAGCATTTGACACAGGAAGTTAAGCATTTGTTTTCACAGGATAAAACTTGCAAAAAGAGCTGAATCTGTTTGTATGTTGTAGCAGGCCAAGTGACCATTAGTTAGGGTAAAAACTTTTATTCTGATTAGAGTCTTTTGTTTATCTCTTCCATGGCGAGGCTTCAAAATGAAAATATTTGAAGTGCATGAAGCAGTAAGAGGAAAGTTTATTTAGTTCAGAATAAATAGTGGCAAAAAAGGCGAAAAGTTGGCCTGCGAGGTCACCATGGCTTCAGAATGACCAAATATTAAAACATTTGTTGTCAATATTCTGCTACAAATGTGGAATAAAATGTATTTTAATTCTATTACCTCTATTCACATTGCTAGTTTTTGACTTTATCTTACATCTTACCCAGATTCACCATAAGTGAATTTTGTTTGAATGGATGTGGTCAACTTTTACAAAACCTTCAGAACATCCAAAATTATAAGAGAGAGGAACATTAAAATTAATCACGAACATTATTCACGGATTGAAACACGTAACATGAGACAAGGAATTTTAACATCTTACACGAGGACGCAAATGCAATAAAGGAAGACAGGAAAAAGCCGACTTGGTTAATATAATATTAAGAACTGAACCCCATGAAGTATCTAATAGATTTTTTTACTAGCCTGATAGCAGAATCTGTTTTGTGGTGAGGTTTTGAAAGTTTACACAGTTGCAATCACTCATGCACATTGTTGTCACTCATCCACACAATCTCCAACTGTACCTTATATAATGTGGCAAAGATGCGTTTCTTGTCTTTGGCAAGTGGTCTTTGTAACTCATCCATCTAATAGAAAAGTGATGGCAGTATTAAGTTTTATAATCTCATCTAACTAGCTGTTTGCTCTTTCTCTTCTTTAAAGTAACATTACTTGATTTTGTATACTTCAGATGAATAGCAAGCTACTGAAAAAATCACAATATCTCACTTAAAAACATATGACTATATCTGTTTAAATCAGTTGATTTTATGTAGCATTTGTAAAAAAAAAAAAAAGACATCCTAACTATAATAAACTGCACATTTTGGTAAACTATTTTACTGTTTTTTATTTTTTTTAGGATGACTGATATGGTACCAGCTTTATAGGCCCTTATCACCTACATAGTCCCTTATAAAAATAATACCCATAACTCCTATATTTACAAAAAATGTATCCAGTACCAAGGTATTTTAAACTTTCAGCTACCTACTCAAACTGTCAAATTTATTCTCAAACTGTTGATGGTATTTTGAATGCTTAGACCGATAAGATGTTTACTGTGTCCAGGAACGAGTTCCAAACCGCTTTTGGACTTTGAACTGGGGTTCAAAATTGAAACTGATACCACAAAAAATACACTATCACATTTTATTACTGTAAATAAAGTTTTTAAATAAAGACAAAAACAATATAATTGTTGACAACATGTCCTGATTGGAGCAAAACCATAACATAAACGGAAAGTCAGCAGCCATTAGCTAAAGAATAAAAACTAACTTATGAAGAACAACATTAGAGAAGATACCACTTGCTAGCAGTGTTAATTTTGATAATGAAGTACCTTGTATTCACTTGTTAAACATGTTGTTGGAAACCAGATCCTTTCCTCCTATGGATGTTTGGTTTGATCTGGTCCAGCAAAAGCAAAGGATCTTTTCTGAATGTACCCGTTATGTTACAGCAGTTTTCACACAGCCCCTCTGTGGTGGCACAAATATGGTGTCTGTTAGGGACAGCAGCAGTGGGTCTTTTTGCCACCTGGGCCAACACCCACTCTCCTTTTTTATTTTCAATAACGGATCAGGGTGCTTCACTGGGGGTGGATACCCTTGTCCACCTGCATCCATTTCCTCCAGTGGAAATGATACTGCCTGTATTAGAGAGGGTGTGCAAACAGTCTCTCCCCTGTTTTGGTAGCACCCCTTTGGCCCTGGCAACTCCCCATTCGCTGCAAGAGAATGTGAGAGGATCCTCCACTAAAGGCTTATATGCTTACAAATGGTGAGCTTTTGAGCAGTGGTGTGAGGACAAGTGCATTGTTCCATTTCAGTGCTCAATGGTAGACGTTTTAGCGTTTCTGTAGAAACTGCTGGATAAAGGTATTTCCTTTTCATCAATTAAGGTCTACTTGACCAATATTTCTGCCTGCCATGTTGGTTTTAATAGGAGTCAAGCCAGGTGCTCATTCTTTGGCTGTACATTTGTTAAGGGAGTTTGTAGACTCAGACCTGTGATTAGACCTATTTTTCCTTCCTGGGATCTCACATTGGTACTCAAAGCTCTTTGTGACCCTCCGATTAAACCTTTGGAGTCAGTAGATATGAATTTCCTTTCCTTTCTTGTTCTGACAACTGCAAAGTGGGTTTGGGATTTCTGTGCTTTGTCTTTAAATCTCACCTGCATACACTTTACACCCAGTGGCATGCAATCGAATGCAGCATATCTTTCTACTGTTATACCTTCGGACTACAGCTCCATGAGTATAGAGCTTTCCAGTTTTTGTTCACCTCCTTTTGCATCTGAGAATGAAAGGAGGTCAAACTTCTTGTGCCCTTTACGTACACTGTGCATTTACATTGAGCGTACATAGAATGTGAGGTTGCGTGACCAATTATTTGAGTGTGTTGCTAACCCAGCAAGGGGGACGGCCCTGTCTAGACAGAAACTCCTCCACTGGACTGTAGATGCCATTTCTCTAGCTTACAGCAGCAGGGGTCTCCATGTCCATGAGTGATATTTGTGCTGCAGCCAGCTGGTCTTCACCGCACACATTTGTACAGTTTTATCGTTTGGATGTAACAGCCCCTTCTGTGGCTCACTCTGTTCTTTCTGCTGGGTCAGAAGTGCTGCCTGACCCAGATTTGGTAAGGATTGATGGCTGCTCTGCATGGCGTTTATATACAGTATATTGCAGTTGGGGCCTGATGAGAGGTGGCTTCAGACAGGACGTGCAGGGGTGATATCCCATATTCATGTTTTGTACTTCGTTCCTCTCCTTCAGGGAACAGTAGGTATATGCATAAACATTACGATAATGCTTATTAGCAAGCTAGACCAGCAGCACACAGGAAAAGACCTTTATAGCAACATCTTAGCTAAGGAGGTAGCTTACCACCAGACGGACAGTAAAGTGGCATTCAAGGAGCCTGGAAGTAAGATTACAAACACAAAGATTATGCAGCTGTTTAATACCCACAGTGGAGGGTGAAGCCTCCCAGAGCAGTGCAGGTCTCATTGGTTTTGACATGCGTGTTGAAGTAGTGTCTTCAGATTGGTATAACTTAGATCTTTAAAGATTCCAAATAAGGAGCGCTTAAAAAAATTGCACATGCACTAAATGGGTGTGTTGCATGCTATTTACAAAGATTGCATGCGCAATGGATAATAGGTGTAAAATCGGTGTGCTACTGGCTGTCACCATAGAGAGCAGAGTGCCTATAAAAGAAGGATAAAGTTCGAAGTCATGGAGTTGGAGGTAATAATAATAAGAAAACATAAATTTGTATTATTCTTATTAATAATTAGAATAATAATAATAAATTGCATTTATTTAACCATCTACAAGTGGTACAAAAAAACAGTAAAAACATTTAAAAACATGAAAATACCAAAATCTGCAGTAAAACCTTGAAATCTCAATTATAAAACTTAGAAAAGCTGACAGCCACTGTCAGACTTACATCGAAACACAGCTCTAAACAGCTGTACATGCAGGGGTTGGACAATGAAACTGAAACACCTGGTTTTAGACCACAATAATTTGTTAGTATGGTGTAGGGCCTCCTTTTGCGGCCAAGTATTGGGCCAAGGGAATGCCATGATATGGCAGCCCAAACCATCACTGATCCACCCACATGCTTCACTCTGGGCATGCAACAGTCTGGGTGGTACGCTTCTTTGGGGCTTCTCCACACCGTAACTCTCCCGGATGTGGGAAAAACAGTAAAGGTAGACTCATCAGAGAACAATACATGTTTCACGTTGTCCACAGCCCAAGATTTGTGCTCCTTGCGCCATTGAAACCGACGTTTGGCATTGGCATGAGTGACCAAAGGTTTGGCTATAGCAGCCCGGCCATGTATATTGACCCTGTGGAGCTCCCGACGGACAGTTCTGGTGGAAACAGGAGAGTTGAGGTGCACATTTAATTCTGCCGTGATTTGGGCAGCCGTGGTTTTATGTTTTTTGGATACAATCCGGGTTAGCACCCGAACATCCCTTTCAGACAGCTTCCTCTTGTGTCCACAGTTAATCCTGTTGGATGTGGTTCGTCCTTCTTGGTGGTATGCTGACTTTACCCTGGATACCGTAGCTCTTGATACATCACAGAGACTTGCTGTCTTGGTCACAGATGCGCCAGCAACACGTGGACCAACAATTTGTCCTCTTTTGAACTCTGGTATGTCACCCATAATGTTGTGTGCATTTCAATATTTTGAGCAAAACTGGGCTCTTACCCTGCTAATTGAACCTTCACACTCTGCTCTTACTGGTGCAATGTGCAATCAATGAAGACTGGCTACCAGGCTGGTCCAATTCAGCCATGAAACCTCCCACACTAAAATGACAGGTGTTTCAGTTTCATTGTCCAACCCCTGTACCTCCACCAGCTCATTTACACCGCAAACCGGTTTTATCATAATCTCTAAAAATTTTGTTTTGTGTAACATATAAAGGCTAGGCAATTTGACTGGGCTACAAAAGCAGCATCAGAAGAATCTCCTTTGAAAGAAGAAGAATAGTAACTCGTGTAAATCAGAAACATGTTTCAAGTCAATCAAGTTAAAGTGCACTTTCAATAACACTAAATATCACACTCAGTAGGACAATAAAACTATTGCGCAACATTAAGTTTTACATAAGTGTAGCTACATTCTTTTCCATCAACATACAAAACCTCATTGCCGTTCCAAAGTCAATTTAAAAAATGCCATAACATGCGTGAAATGTAACTAGGGCACCAAACAACAATTGTGATGCACATATTGAACCTTTGTCTATAATTCGGCTTCCATTACACATCAACAAAAACTTGTTTTACCTTTCAATGGAGTAAGGGTGACCTAACTTCATGCACAGCCGAATGGCTATTTACAGCACCATACCAATGGAGTTTGGAAGATAAATCGCCACCAGTTCTAGTAAAAAAACACTTCGGTAAATAATGACACGGCCCATTTAAGCATAAAACAATATTGCTACAATGTGCTAAAGGACTCACCATGCGATCGAGTTTTTATTAGAGTGCAGATTTTACAATCTGTTCGAGACACGCCAACCGAGCACACCACAGCCACAGTGAAGACGGACCCGGAAGTTTCCTATGACCCGTGATTTTAAGGAAGCTGAATGGAAAGGGGTTGGGCCACGGAGGAATTTGGCCTGCAAAAGTTAGTCATCTGACTAAACAGGGGTTACATTTGCATATTCATAAACAAACTAAAAAGTGTTCATCTGATTTTACACATGCACAATTCGATTGTGTCCCCTCCTTGAACCGCCACCTTAACATGGCAGAGGGGTTTGAGTGCCCGAATGATCCTATGGGCTATGTTGTCCAGGGCTTAAATGCCCCTGGTAGGGTCTCCCATGGCAAACAAGCTCTAGGTGACGGGTCAGACAAAGAGCGGTTCAAGACACCCTCATGAGGACTATACGATTGAGGCACGTGACATTGCCCGGTATGGCGGAGCCGGGGTCCCACCATGGAGCCAGGCCTGGGGTCGAGACCCATCAGAGAGCGCCTGGTGGCTGGGTTGCTCCTCGTGGGAACCGGCCGGGGTCAAGCCCGAAAAAGAGACACGAGGCCATCCCCCAGTGGGCCCACCACCTGCAGAGAAAACTGTGAGGGACCGGTGCAAAGAGTATTGGGTGGCGAACGAAGGTGGAGACCTCGGCGGCCCGATCCCCGGATGCTTAGGCTGGCTCTAGGGACGTGGAATGTCACCTCACTGGGGGGGAAGGAGCCTGAGCTTGTGCGGGAGGTCGAGAGATATAGACTAGAAATAGTCGGGCTTACCTCCACCCACAGCGTGGGCTCTGGAACCCATCTCCTCGAGAGGGGCTGGACTCTCTTCTACTCTGGAGTGGCCCACAGGGAGAGGCGGCGGGCTGGGGTGGGTTTGCTTGTTGACCCCCAGCTCAGCCGTCTTATGTTGGGGTTTACCCCAGTGGATGAGAGGGTCCCTCCCGGGGCATTATCCAGCAGGGGGACTTCAACACCCACGTGGGAAACGACAGTGACACCTGGAGAGGCGTGATCGGGAGGAATGGCCTCCCCAATCTGAATCCGAGTGGTGTTTCGTTATTGGACTTCTGTGCTAATCACGGACTGTCCATAATGAACACCATGATCAAGCATAAGGCTGTCCATCAGTGCACTTGCCACCAGGACACCCTAGGCAGGAGTTCGATGATCGACTTTGTTGTTGTCTCGTCAGACCTTCGGCCGCATGTTTTGGACACTCGATTGAAGAGAGGGGCTGAGCTGTCCACTGATCACAACCTGGTGGTGAGTTGTATCCGCTGGAAGAGGAGAAAGCTGGACAGACTTGGCAGGCCCAAGCGCATAGTCACGGTCTGCTGGGAACGTCTGGCAAAGCCTTCGGCCAGGGACGTATTCAACTCACACCTTTGGGAGAGCTTTGACCAGATTCCGGGGGATGTTGGAGACATAGAGTCCGAGTGGACCATGTTCTCCTCATGTATTGTCGATGCTGCTGCCTGTAGCTGCGGCCGTAAGGTCTGCGGTGCCTGTCATGGCGGCAATCCTCTTCAACATTGCGTGGCGGTCAAGGACAGTGCCTCTGGACTGGCAGACTGGGGTGGTGGTCCCGCTTCATAAGAAGGGTGACCGGAGAGTGTGTTCCAACTACAGGGGGATAACACTCCTCAGCCTCCCTGGTAAGGCCTACGCCAGGGTATTGGAGAGGAGAGTCCGGCCGATAGTCGAACCTCGGCTTCAGGAGGAGCAGTGCAGTTTTCGTCCCGGCCGTGGAACACTGGACCAGCTCTATACTCCTCCACATTGAGAGGAGCCTGTTGAGGTGGCTCAGGCATCTATATCGGATGCCTCCTGGACGCCTTCCTCGGGAGGTGTTCCAGGCACGTCCTACCAGAAGGAGGTCCAGAGGACTGCCCAGGAGACGCTGGACGCTGCAGTTTTCGTCCCGGCCGTGGAACACTGGACCAGCTCTATACCCTCTACAGGGTACTCGAGGTTTCATGGGAGTTTGCCCAACCGGTCCACATGTTTTTTGTGGACCTGAAGAAGGCATTCGACTGTGTCCATAGTGGTGCCCTGTCGGGGGTGCTCCAGGAGTTTGGAATAGGGGGTCCTTTATTAGGGGCTATCCGGTCTCTGTACAAGCGGAGCAGGAGTTTGGTTCGCATTGCCGGCACTAAGTCGGACCTGTTCCCAGTGGATGTTGGACTCCAGCAGGGCTGCCCTTTGTCGCCGGTCCTGTTCATAACTTTTATGGACAGGATTTGTAGGCGCAGCCAAGGGCCGGAGGGGGTCTGGTTTGGGGACCAGTGGTGAAGAGAGAGCTGAGCCGAAAAGCGAAGCTCTCGATCCTACCCTCACCTATGAACTTTGGGTCCTGCCCGAAAGAACGAGATCCCGGATACAAGTGGCTGAAATGAGCTTCCTCCGTAGGGTTGCCAGGCGCTCCCTTAGGGATAGGGTGAGGAGTTCGGCCATCCGGGAGGGGCTCGGAGTAGAGCCGCTGCTCCTCCACATTGAGAGGAGCCTGTTGAGGTGGCTCAGGCATCTATATCGGATGCCTCCTGGACGCCTTCCTCGGGAGGTGTTCCAGGCACGTCCTACCAGAAGGAGGTCCAGAGGACTGCCCAGGAGACGCTGGACGCTGCAGTTTTCGTCCCGGCCGTGGAACACTGGACCAGCTCTATACCCTCTACAGGGTACTCGAGGTTTCATGGGAGTTTGCCCAACCGGTCCACATGTTTTTTGTGGACCTGAAGAAGGCATTCGACTGTGTCCATAGTGGTGCCCTGTCGGGGGTGCTCCAGGAGTTTGGAATAGGGGGTCCTTTATTAGGGGCTATCCGGTCTCTGTACAAGCTTCCTCCGTAGGGTTGCCAGGCGCTCCCTTAGGGATAGGGTGAGGAGTTCGGCCATCCGGGAGGGGCTCAGAGTAGAGCCACTGCTCCTCCACATTGAGAGGAGCCTGTTGAGGTGGCTCAGGCATCTATATCGGATGCCTCCTGGACGCCTTCCTCGGGAGGTGTTCCAGGCACGTCCTACCAGAAGGAGGTCCAGAGGACTGCCCAGGAGACGCTGGACGCTCATGGGAGTTTGCCCAACCGGTCCACATGTTTTTTGTGGACCTGAAGAAGGCATTCGACTGTGTCCATAGTGGTGCCCTGTCGGGGGTGCTCCAGGAGTTTGGAATAGGGGGTCCTTTATTAGGGGCTATCCGGTCTCTGTACAAGCGGAGCAGGAGTTTGGTTCGCATTGCCGGCACTAAGTCGGACCTGTTCCCAGTGGATGTTGGACTCCAGCAGGGCTGCCCTTTGTCGCCGGTCCTGTTCATAACTTTTATGGACAGGATTTGTAGGCGCAGCCAAGGGCCGGAGGGGGTCTGGTTTGGGGACCAGTGGATTTTGTCTCTTCTTTTTGTGGATGACGTGGTCCTGCTGGCCCCCTCTAGCCAAGACCTACAGCATGCGCTGGGGCGGTTCGCAGCCGGGTGTGAAGCGGCTGGGATGAAGATCAGCTCCTCCGAGTCCAAGGCCATGGTTCTCGACTGGAGAGGTGTGGCTTGTCCTCTTCAGGTCGGAGGGGAGTTCTTTCCTCAAGTGGAGGAGTTCAAGTATCTCGGGGTCTTGTTCACGAGTGAGGGAAGAATGGAGCGGGAGATCGACAGACGGACCGGTGTGGCTGCCGCAGTAATGGGGGCACTGTGCCGGTCCATTGTGGTGAAGAGAGAGCTGAGCCGAAAAGCGAAGCTCTCGATCCTACCCTCACCTATGAACTTTGGGTCCTGCCCGAAAGAACAAGATCCCGGATACAAGTGGCTGAAATGAGCTTCCTCCGTAGGGTTGCCAGGCGCTCCCTTAGGGATAGGGTGAGGAGTTCGGCCATCCGGGAGGGGCTCGGAGTAGAGCCGCTGCTCCTCCACATTGAGAGGAGCCTGTTGAGGTGGCTCAGGCATCTATATCGGATGCCTCCTGGACGCCTTCCTCGGGAGGTGTTCCAGGCACGTCCTACCAGAAGGAGGTCCAGAGGACTGCCCAGGAGACGCTGGAGGGACTCTCGGCTGGCCTGGGAACGCCTTGGGCTCCCCTCGGGGGAGCTGGAGGAGGTGTCTGGGGAGAGGGATGTCTGGGCATCTCTGCTGAGTCTGCTGCCCCCGAGACCTGGTCCCAGATAAAGCGGAAGACGACGAGTACGAAGTGTATGAGTACGAGTATAATTCAATTTGCACCTGATTTGTAGATCAGATTTGCACATGCAATCCAGTTTGCATGTTTACATGCAAACTTTTGAAAATTAGGCCCTTATTGCGCAATCCTCTTCCTTATATCTTGCAGTTTGTTTCCCGCCGACAGGAAATATTGGTTATATGCATTTTTTGCTACGTTTTTGATTAGGTTTTTTGCTGTGTGTGGCCATTAACAATAATAATTCTTACACAGAATACATCATTCTAACTTGGTGGGCTTTCACTGTGTCACAGGATTTTAGTTGAACGTATCTCAGTTGAGTTCACCTGTCTGCTTAAAGGCTGCCCAGTTTTCAGATGTTAAAACATGGTGACAGAAAGACCTTACCATTCCAACGTTTTTAAAAAAATCTAAACAGCTATTTTTCCAAAACTGTTCTTTAAAACACAAAGTCTTAAACTTTTTTTTACTAATTACAAAGAGGACTGCAAATTTTTAAAAATGCTCTGGAACTCAATTGTTTTTGTTCAGTCACAGCAATTGATTTTGTCTCTAACTTTAAAGGAATGAATTTAGTAAGTTTTTGCTTGTTTTAACCGCATATTTAAGCATAAAGAGAAGGCAACACAGATGTGCATAGTCTTAACTGCTTCCAGAGTATATGGTGTAACTGTTGTACCTTGACTAAATTCATCAGGGGGAAAGTTGAACAACTTCTTCAGCTGAATGTCTTTAATTAATACCAAGGGAGCTTTGGTGGATTGGTAAAATTTTCAATCGCTCTATAATTCAAGGAGAACAAGTTGCGGCCTACAACTTTTGCTCAGATAGTCTCATTAGCCTTGAAAATATATATTTACTCACAGAACACGCTGGCTGTGTCAGGGAAACCTCAGCCCAGCACATAGTCTGACCAACACGAGTGTATTATCTGATCATCAGTCATGGCCGATGGCCCTTTTTTCTCAGGTTACACGTGAACAAGAAGTGTGTACTGTAATTAGATCATTATCTTCTGTTATTCAGTCTAAGCTGCTCTCTGGTTCTCTGCCAACAGAAATTAGAAGAGGGGAAAAAAAGGCCTGCTGAATATCTAACACATTTAATCTAATTGGTGTCACTTTTCTCCCTCCATTATGGTACTTTAATAGCCCTATCTGTCTCCATGCAGCTTATCGGTGTTTAGGGTCAGTGGTCGGGGCCCAGTCTTTCTGCTAAGAACATATTAACTCACCGCAGATTGTCAACACAGAGACAAACAAACAGTCTTCAAACAGACATAACCAGCAACAGCATGCCACCTTAATTTGCCTCATTAGCAAGCAATAGCAGAATTCAAACAATTTAACTTTTAGTTTGGACTAAAAGCTCACAACACAGTGGTATTTGGAAGAAAGACTTGATATTCCCTCTCAATTATTATTGAGTAGGAACTTAAGGAGAACCAAAGAAATCTGAGGAAAGCCCTTTCAAGATTTCTCTGCAGCTTTTCTACTAAATGAAAGATTGCCTGTTTGACACCAGTCTTGGATTTTCCTAAGAGGATATTAGCGCCTACCCAACATCAGACTGTTTTTTCCCTTGCAATCATTTTGTGAGTAGGGCTTATAGGCCCAGAGTAATGTTTGAATCTGGGCTGTATCGGTGCTCCCTTGCTCTGAAATCTATTATACACTCTAATCCCACTGAAATCCAGCCCCAAAATACGTATTTGAGTCATGAGTATGGTAGGTCTGTGTTCAATGCCACTGTTAAGCGGTTCCTTTTGTTTACTGAGGTATATCCACAAAACGTCTCTTCTTATTGTCAGTTTAATGCATAACACAGGATCATCAGTCAACTTTTAACGTAAAAGGATTTAGTTGTTCTGGAATGCCACAGGAGGCCTCCCTGAAGGCTTGGTAGGTGGAGGAAGACGGTATTGATTCGTAGAGGCAGATAAAAGATTTGTAGTGATGTCACGCAGGAAGTTATCGGCAGGTCATATTTATCAGTGATTGTCAAAGCTTAACAGCTTGAGGCAGCACCGCGAGTATGAAACAGTCTAGTTTAACTTTCTTTGTAAATCTCTAGCAGGAGGGAAAGATATCAGAACACGGCAATCGAATAAACAAAGGCAGAGATATACATATTTAATGGCATGCATAATTGATCGTTTTTGCTTGCAGAGAGTCCTTTGCCGTATGCGCTGAGCACTGGAGAAATAAAAATAAAACACAAAGTGGGGAAAGTCATTAAAAGAGTTTTAGAGAACTGGTGAGCAGAGTGCCACTGGCTCTCACTTGTGTTGCTCACACTCCTCAGCCGGCGCTGGCACAGGTGCCAGTGGCTAATTGGCCTGTGATTAATCACATCCTCTGTGAACTCTGCGAACAAGGAGGGGAGTCAGGGTCACCGTCCTTGGTGAGACGGAACAGGGTTCACTCTGTGGGTATGCTACAGAATGTCCCTCACTGAACAAAACAAAAATAAGCTGGATAACTCAGAGGACTGGCAGTGATAGAGAAGAAAGACCACTCAAAGTGAAAAGACAAGTACCAACAAAGATGAAAAATGCCTGGCTTGGTCAAACCTAAAACCTAATTGGTTTCATTTTTCAATATAATTCGTTGGTAGGACAGAACCATTTTCCAAAGATGTGTGAAAGATTGTAAATGAGGCATATTAGAGGTCATTTGGTTTTATTTGGGTTCATCCCAACATATAAAAATGGTTGTAGAATGGCTGGTGCTGCTTTTGACATCTTGCAACAATAAAAACTAAACAAGAACATATAGCCTATGCCTGAGCCTAGTTTATACTACACTAAAATTATATGAAGACAACCATTCATGTTTGCAAAACTTAATAATGGGAATTGTTGTTCTTTTCTCAGTCACTTGGATAAGCAAAAGCTGTTAAATAAACCTTATGTCTGCAGTGTTTTTCCAACTTTAGATGTGACATTTTAACTTCTCTTATTCTCTCCTTTCTCTCATTACAACTGTCCTGTCCAGTTCCTGCTTGAGGGGAATCTAATTATCAGAAGTTATTGTGTCAAACCTTTAAATGAATATGAGGGCCTTGAATGATTATGAATTTGATTCTTATCACAATTTTGAATTTTGATGTGATTGAACTGATAGTTCTTAAGTATAAGATATTATAAAGTGTTATTTGGATGAGTTTACTGACTTTGGAGTATTTTGTGGACCTTTTTTGTGGAAGGACACTATATTGCCAAACGTATTCACTTATCCTTCTAAATCCTTGATTTCAGCTGTTACCTCAAGAACAGTACGTAGACAGTTTTATGGAGTGGGTTTCTATGGCCGAACACATGCATCCAAGCCTTACATCAGCAAGTGCAATGCAAAACATCAGAAACACTAGTGCAAAGAACAGTGGAGATGTGTTATGTAGAGAAACATATTACGCCTCTTAGTGCGGCAATCCAGTGAATTATCTGGGTTTGGCACTTTCTACGAGAACAGCTTTGCCTGATTGTACTTTGTCAACCGTAACATTTGGTGTCAAGGGGATTCAGGCTCAACCCTTTAGTTCTAGTGAAAGAAACCCTTAATATTACAGTAAACCAACATATTTTTGACAACTTCATGTTCCAACTTTGTGGGGAACAGTTTGGGAATGATATCTTTTAGCCTACTCTAATGCTGTCAGACGTTTTCTACTTAGGTGAATTACTGATTGTAAAGGTCTGCTAGTAATCATGCCTGGGTGAGGCTAGTAAGAATGGTTCATGTATTATGATACAGCAAAGTTTAATAAACCTGGATAGGTTATTAAAAGTTCCAGTACAGAAAAAAAAGATCAATCCAATATTTCATGCCTATACCTTCCCTAAATGTAAAGACACTTTTAAACTGAAACTGGAATATTATTTAATTTTATAAGGTTTTTGGCTGGATATACTGTCATGTTTAAAATGAGGTACACTTACTTTAAATTCTTCCATGTTATAAACTGAATAGGAGAGTAAAATCTACTGGAAGGGCTTTGGCTTTAGGGTTTAGCTTTTTACTTCTTTTTAAGTACATGCAAAGCTGGATGAGTTGACAATGAATTTACACTATAATTGACATATTTACTAGGTTCAGAGTTGGAATTTCATTAGCTATTGCCACAGTGACACATATTTGATTTAAAAACACTCTTTATTAACCCTCAGTTTTAACAACTACTGTTTGTCATTTTAGAGTTACTCATCAGTAGTTACTCTAACTCTACCTAGAGAGTTAACTTGTCTACTTTTGCCCATATTTGGCCAAGACTAAACCATTAACACCTTTAATTCAGCTGGGATACCTCAGGCATTAGTCCTTGACTCCTTGTTGTTCTTCACTCAAATGTTTACATTTGATTAGCCTATGAAGAACAGGTGTTTGTCCCAAAAGACTGTATATGCAGAAGACAATGGATTCAACAAGCCTATAAACTTATAACTTTATAAATCCTTTGTTGTAGCAAAGATCAACTCAACCAAACCCACTTTAACCCACTGAAAGTGCTGAACATTTTATTTAATATTAATTTATTTTGCTTTGTGTAAACAAGACTTAGAATGCCACAAAAGCTGTAAGTCTACAAGCACCATCCAAAGCATTAATTGTCTTCTACAGATGTAATAACTAGCACCAAACACGCTCACAAATTTGGTTTCAAAAGTATAAATAAATATTACGTAAAGTATGATCTAGAATTCCTTGGCTTAGTGGTTTGAACCTTACTATGAATGCTAACCCCCAATGTACCAAACTAATAAAGTGCAAAAACTGAGTTTTTTCTCATACGTAAACTATTAATTTTGATAGGTGTTCCTGGTACAGAGCGCGTTTAAGATGCTTTTTCAAGCAGTCCATGGTACCTTGAAATCAGCTGTAAAATGAGCCACTGTGGTGCTGCTGGCTCTGCAGACAGTTAAGTCAAGGTGGAGGTGATTCAACAAGGGCTCTAAGAGGCCATTTGTAGAACAGGCTGACAAATGTCTCCCTCCTTTGTCATAAGGACACATGTCCCACAAAGCAGGCGATTAATGCCTCTTTTACAGCACATTTATTTGTCAGCCAGGTATTTATCCCCGTAGTGTCTTGCACTATCATGGCTGACAAGAGCAGGAGTCATTTTCAGGTCGTCTTCCAAGGAGGGAGGCCCATGAGGGATCATTCTGGATTGTTCTTGCTGAATTTTGATGGCCTCCCGTCATGTAGTAGCTATTTCTCTACCTCCTTGTAGGGTAATCAGAGATTTGCATGTTACACGAAGAGTTATTTCATTATAAGGCACACAGAAAAGGGAGGACAAAATAAAAAATTCAGATCTTGCACCCTGTTGTTCAACATTTACTCTCCAATTTAATTGCTTATGGTCAAATCAGCCTATAAAAAAAGAGCTGATAGTACACTTGAGGGCATTTGTTATGTCAGTGACAAAATCCACCTTCTTCAACCTGCATCCTAAGCGGGTTGTATTTAGCGTATCCCAGCTACACATACACCCTCAGTTTGATTGCTTTGTTGTCAATCTCTCCATCTGAGTGGTGGTGATTGCTCCAAATACCATTTGGTAAATATGACAGAGGTGCCATTAGACAAGGTCAGGGCCACTTGGCTTGTTATCTCATCACATGGGTGTAGTGTTTTCAGTGCTGAGAGATCAGTCCTTGGCCTCCTCACCTGCTAAAAGGAGAGCAACGTATTTGCAACCGGTACTCTTCCTGTAGAGACAAAAAAAATGTATAAATCGCAGTTTTTATTTTGCAGATTTCATTTAATTCAGACAGGTGGGAATATTGTTTAATTGTTGTCTCTTTTTGTCAAAGAGGGCAAACCATTTGCCTCTGTAAGTGTCACCCTGGCAGTTTTCATAGCATTACCATTTTGTCTACTTCTGCAAAACAGACCAGCTACCACTGTTATGTGTGAGATGCAGGGGAAAAAAGCAGGAGACAGATACTTGTATCTGAGTGTATGTGTGTGGGTTCATCCCATATGTGTGCAACAAAGGAAATGGGACAGAGAGAAGCATAGTGGAAAAAAGCTAAGATTCACACTACAAAGGATGTCAATGCTTCTTCTCCTTCACACACACTTTTTTTTTTTTCGCGTGTGCACTCATGAGAGAGCCACATACACAGGCAAGGGTGAAAGTGAAAGCAAAACTTATACTCCGACAAATCTGCCCTCTGGAGCTAAATAAGCACACACCAATACAGTCACTTGTTGCTAATGAGGGTCTCAAATCAGAATCAATTATGAATGTTCCATCAGGAGGTTTCAGGGGGCCATATCAAGGGAGCCTGGTATTAGACAGTAATGAGAAATGGAACATGGAGAAGTGTGGCCCCTGCAGACTCTGATGTCTTCAGGCGGCATGTGATTCACTGGTTTAAATACACATGCATCCGTTTAATTTGCAGGAAGGCCATATTTTGTGGAAATGAAACGACTTCCCTTCATGCTCCTCTGACAATCATGCAGTTAGACAAAGCTTTTGATTCTTGGTTAGATGAAAACTGCCTCGTTTATGACTGATGTGACCAGAAAATTTTCTGGCAAACCCTGTGTCTAGGAAGACGGAAAAAAAAGGGGGGAGGAAAAAAAAGTGGAGAAGCCAGAGAAATTTTGGGCCCTTTTTTATTTTTTTTTCCCGGGTCCACTGATCCCACCGCCGGGTTTTCTCCACTGGCCAGAACCTAATTTTCTCCAGCCTGATGATTGATTCTTGTTCGGAGCCATACCTATGGGCCTTATTAAATCAACATGTAAACTCACTCCCATAAAAAATTGCAAGGAAAATGCAGCCCCCCCAGCACCCGTTAAAAGGTGGCTTGGTTTTCCCTCTGTTTTTTTAAAGGGAAATCAATGATTTTTCCCAAAGGGGTTTTACAAACCACTCCAAAAGGTGTGTATTTCCTGAAGGCCAAAGTATAATTGTTAAGATTTGGTTCCATTCCATTTTCTTTGTAAGAAAATTATAAATAAAATTCAAAATGGGATTTGACTCGCCTGCCAATTATTTTTGGGGTTTTTTGGATTGTCACCAAAAAGGGACTCTAGCAATATTTTTTTTTTTCATCTAAATTTTTATCTGATGGGGCCCAAAAGGTTTTAAAAGCTGATTCCACAGTTCCATTCAATATTGATCCCTAAGTATTAAAAATGAATCAGAGCTACACTGTTGCTCCCGATGATGGTAACATTCACCATCATGAACCTGAGCACGGATGTTCTTATATTAACATATTTTTACATTATTATTTGCTTTATAATAATTTCCTTCTTTGTCTTTCCTTTTCTTCCATTTTACTTAAGCCACAAAGAAAAATAGTTTTCTTGTTAGAACTTTAACATTACATTGAATCATAGTTATTGACACAAAGAAGTCACATATTCATAAGATATCACTGAGTCAAAAATAAGATATATTTGCAAAGCTACTACAAAATCAGCCAATAACATAAATAATGTGATGGTCTCACAAAAGTATTAAGACTCCATTTTAAATATTATGCTCATTCATATCCTTTAATGTATTTTGACAGACATTTGTGTGGATGATTCTTGACCAAATGGCTTAAGTTCACTCAGTCTGCATGGAGGGAATCTGGGAACATTAATAACATTAATTGTCAAGTCTTGCCACAGATTCTCAATTGGATTTAGATCTGGACTTTGACTGGGTCATTCTAACCATTGAATATGCTTTTATCAAAACCATCCCATTGTGGCTCAGACTGCATGTTTAGGGTTGTTACTCTGGTGAGAGGTGAACCTCTGCCAAAGTCCCAACACTTGTGCAGCCTTCTGCAGGTTTTCTTCCAGGAGGAGTCTTTAGCTCAATTCATATTTTAATCAATTATGACCAGCATACCTGTCCCTGCTTCAGAAAAGCATACTCACAACATGAAGCTGCATCCACCATATCTCACGTGTTAACTTTTGCTCCACACATAGTGTTTTGTATGTAGGGCAAAATGTTTCATTTTGGTCTCATCTGACTAGAGAACCTTCCTCCACATGCTTGCTGTGTCCCCTACATTGCTTGTGGCAAACTGCAAAAATGACCTTTTAGAGCTTTCTTTCAGCAGTTACATTCTTTTTACTCTTCTCCATGGAGTTTTTGCCTAATATTGGCCCATCAACAGATTCTCACCAAAACTGTAAAACTCTGCAGCTCCTCAACAGTTAGCATCTTGGTTGCCTCTCTGATTATTGCTGTCTTTGCATGGTCTGTATTTTGGTGAATTTGCTGTTCAATCAAACTCTTTGCACTTTCAGATGGTGGACTGAGCTGTGTTCTGTGAAAAGATAATTTTGTAACCTAGTCCAGCCTTAACCCCTTAACATTCGCCCCAAAATGTCTAAAATTAATGATAGATAGAATCTGCATAATAATTAGGTCATGTTTTAAGTCATGTTTTACTGCAGTCGTTTGCACTGGATTTTATTTGAGGGTATCAGAGTAAAGGGGAGCCTGATGAAAATGCATGTCAAACTGTTCAGAATTTTTAAAAAATTAATCCATGTGAATATTTCCATTTATTTAATAATTATATTACTTTGTTTTTGTGCACCACATAAAATCTTGATAACATCCTTAGACCCGAGCTTTAATTTGCCTTGCATTTTAAATTTCTTCTAGCTTCTTGAGGTTAGGGTGAACCAATAAATATACAAGCCAGATATTATCTTTGAACATGAATCATTTTTGAAAAAAAAAATGTCCACATATGTGGACACTCGGTCTGACTTTCCTAAGAACACAATCAAAACATCAGTGTTTAATAACGTACAAATGGCTTTTATTTCAAGCCTAAACACTGTGTTCAATGTTTCCATTGTCATTTTTGCACATACAGTTAAAGATTCATTTAGACAAACAAAATTAGCTAAAAGAGCACAATATATCAAAAGTTTTATTTTTGCTTTGATACCAAAGAGTTTATGCATCTCATCAACTAATTTTTTGAGTGGTGTTCAGTTTTAGCTGGTGCTGTGGGATTGGACTATAATACAGTTTCATCACATCATTATCAATATAGTGGTATGCATATTCAGTGTGGTCCAGCCTCCTTAGTAGAGCCCAGTTTCCTCCTCCAACCTACACTGGGTTACGTTAGGGCGGTATTGAGTTATCCTCCAGTGCACCTGCAGCAAAATAATTAGAATTAGAAAAACTCAAACTGAGTTGTCATCAAAAATGGTCTCCAATATCAATTCCAGTGCTGTAGACAGTGGAATAGGATCTGGAAATTTTATGAGAAAAATTCAATACAATTGAAAATATACTGACCAAACGTGCAATCTTTCCAAATTGCGTTTTCATTCTTACTTTTTTTTTTTTTTTTTTTTTTTTTTTACAAAAATTTCTACTCTTTTACCAAAGTTAAGTCCTTATTTGTGTACCTCAAGTTTAGCAACATGTTGGAGCGTTATTGTCTGAAAATATTGACAGAATGAATGCCATACTAAACATAAAACATTATTCATGCATAACAGAATTAAAATCAACACAGATGTTTTGGTGGGCGGGTGTGGCTGCCTGACTTTTCTGACATGTTAAAATTTGTTTTTAAGCTGAAAAAAACACCACTACTTGCTCCCATTTGAGGAAACTATGATTAAAACTACAGTGCAAGGCTGACTCTGAAAATTTCTAATTGACAATTTTACTCGTGGCTGTAGACTTCATAGCTAAAAAGGATAAGTTATATAATATGGCAGACAAATGTATTTAGTTTGCTGTGATGGGATTTGATAACAAAAATACACTAGCGAAACAGAATAGCACCATCACCTGTAGTAAAACATTTATTCTGTATTCTATCTTGGCAAACACATTTGTCAGAATAGCACACACATATGGTGATGCACCGGCATGTGCACACACACACACATGCTGTTTACTCTGCATAGCAGGGATCTGAAAGGGCAACTTGGCTGGCCATCTGGCCCACATATCAGTAGAGGTTATTGTGTTGACATCATCATTACTGAATACACTGCTATTTAGGAAAGGTTGCCTGAAATCTGTTGAAACACATGTATAGAACACAAATAGAGATGTCACCGTGGAAAGGTACACAGTTTTAAGATGAATAAGATTTGCTTTGCAGAGTTCATTTGTGCCTGTGGTTTCAATATATTGGAGATGCAGTGTATTATGAAATTATTCAAAGAGTATTATTGCAATAGAGATTTTTTTGTCCTCATTACCATCCGAGTCATTTATGCACCTGCAAAGTAACAGTCCAATAATCCACTAAATCAATGTGATGTATAAGTTAAGAACAACATAATATTAAAGTGCAAGAAAATATCTTTCTATATTTTGACCGTATTACATTGGTACTACAATTTTGTGCCATTTAACTGACTTTGCAATGACGCTACAATCTTCGTTTCTCTTGACAGCAACAGATATGTTGTCTAAACAAGAGTTTCTAAAGGACCGCTTTATTTTTTGAAGATATCCGACTCAACGCATACAACCAACTTTTATCTTCAATAATCTTAAATCTTTCTCCTGTTGCTGTTATTTTCATGAAGCACAGTTTCTTGAAGTCTTTACACAAAAGGCTGATCTCCTGCTTTATAAACACTTTGCTTGGCACATAAAAAAATTAAACAAATGTTTCAGATGGGCTCTGCTTAGCTCTACTCCACGCCAACAGCTGTCTGAGCTAAGTGAACAGATCAGATCACATGACACCGAGAGACATGAAGCTGCATCAGTGTTTCTTTCCCTCTGAACATAATTGTAAAGCTTGTATTTACACAATATGTAAAATGTTTTATAGATATAAATAAAATATGAAATAATTTTCTTGTTTGTGACTGCTATTTTTGAATACAGCACATAAAAGCTTCACAAGTAAATTCTAATTTTTATTTGAATACACTACAATTTTTAAAAGCCTAATGGAATAACATTAAAATGTCTCCGATGGATTACTCACCCAGAGCACATTTGCTAGATCTCATCTCATATGACTTAATTTTCAATATTTTTTAGCAGGGAACTGTAAGCTTTTGACAATCTGTTTAAGCGGACAATATTAGCAGCAAACAGCCAAGTAAAGACATATGTTCCTTTTGCATCTTTTCTAAATGATGGATTAATTTTAAGGAACACAATGAGGGACATAAATAGGGCACTTTCAAAAGTGCTTCATACTTATCAAATATATTTTTTGATAGAATAGGTGATAGAATAAGAAAACCTTCCGCTGAATATCTTTACTTAACTTTGTGAAAAGATACAACAGTCTGCAAAATACCAAGCATTAATGTTCCTTTGTCCATATGGAATTAGTATATCATCTTCTTGAATCCTTCCCACATTTGAAGATAGAAGGAATTCAATTCAATTCAGTTTATTTCCAGTGACTGTCCACTGTCTCTACATGCTCATCCAGGAGGAGTGAATGCTGCAAGTCACTGACTGGATGCAATCTGCTGGGTTTCCTTAGACAAACTTTTTATCCAATTTGAATAAATAACTGAATCTGACTGCACTGTTCAATTGCTAATTGCAATTGAACAGTGCAGTCAGATTTGAATTGAATTGCTAATGCTGTTGGTGTTGCTGCTATATTTAACAAAGCAGAAATGCAAATATTGATAGACAGATCAATCTTTGGGAACAGGTTCGGATAAGTCACTTTTTACACTAATACTGAAAAAGTATACTCTTGTCTTTATGTTTTTGGCTTTTGCATTCTCATATCGTCCTTTAGGGTATTCAAACACTAATTTAAGCAGTTTCTTTAGCATCCATTTAAAAAGGTGTTATGTTGAAACCTCTAGTCAGTCAGAACGATTTCCATCAAACTGATACTGTATAAATACTGAGGCTTTTGTTGAGCAATCTAAGCAAGTACACACAACCCCTTTTCAGTGACTTCCAGCCCTGTCTGTCCCATCTTCTTATAGTACCATCATCAAATATATAAACCTTCAGGCTTAAAAAAGGAATACATGATGCAAAGAAAGAAGAAGGGAGATGAGAGGTGTTTGATATTCACACTTGGAGGCAGAGCTAAATGTAATTCCTCATTAGATGCCAGCCAAGGCTCTTTCCAGGTACAGTCATGCACCGTTGAGCTTCAGCCACTTAGCACCTGATTAAAACATGGAAACACTCCCTGTGGTGTTATGGGATCTGTGATAAAGCTACTCCCCCATAATGGCATTAACTATGTTAAAGTGCAAAGCAAAATGTCTCTTTCTGTCATTTTATTCTGGGATAACTACATGTAACAGTAACATGATCCTTCTTTTTGACATTTAGGTGTGAATATAAAGTTTTCCAGTAAATGATAAATATTAAAGTCGTAAAAGTCAATGATTTTTGCTCTATCTTTCTGATTTAAAAAAGTAAGTACGGTGGTAAGTGAGTTAACAAGAGTTTGATTCTCCTTACAGAAAGATTCACCCCTGTGATTAAAAGCACTGTAAGACGGTAAAACCCTGCAGCCCATGTACAGACAAAAAAAATCCTTCCAGCCCTCAAAGTCTGTCAGATCACATCTGGTCATGTTGAATCAAAACAACACCAGAAAAACACTGGCAATCCTCAAATGGCAAAATGTCAGGCTTCGTTTCATCTGCAGTTGTACGTCTAAAACAGCATTGACATATGGCACTTTTCTCTAATCAGTATATATCGTCAACAACAAATCTTTTGTCCAATGGATTTAGAACCCCCTTTTTGTTTTCTTCGGGTCATGTTTCACATCTCATCTGTCTCTGTTTTTTCTGTAGATATCAGACAGCACCATTCCTTAAAGAGGGTATTTTACTGTTAGACACATGAAAACATACAGATGCATCTCAATAAATTAAAACATCATCAAAAGGATATTTATTTAAGTTAATTATTTTTAAAACCTGAAACCCACATTGTAAGGATTCATACCCACAGAAAGATATACACCATATTGTGAAAAGTAATTTGTTTGTCTTCCAACACACATATAGGAACATAAGTTAAATATAATTTTTCATCCACAAGCTTTAAACATGTTTTGATCCACCCTTTGCAGCTATAACAGCTTCAACTCTTCTTGCAAGGCTTTCCACAAACTTCAAGAGTGTGTTCATGGAAGTTTATAACCATGTCTCCAGAACAGCATTTTTGAGTTCAGACATTGATGTTGGACAGAAAGGCCTGGCTCACAGTCTCCAAACTGATTCATCCCAAAGGGGTTTTATAAAGCTGAGGTCAGACTCTAGGCTAGTCAAGTTCTTTTACATCAAACTTGGTCTTTATGGAGCTTTATTTGGGTAATAAACTATAGCTATAAACTGTAATTTTAAAAATGAGCAGAAATAAATGTTTAAAATATTTCACTGTGTTTTAAATGATTCTATATATGATTATCAGCTTCCTCATATAATTACAGTTCAATTAAATGAAAGAATGAATTAATGGCCCTGAAGGGAAATACTACTGAGAAATTAAAATTACTGAATATAATAGCTTTTTGATAATGTTGAAAAAAATGCACAAGAAGGGTTGTAAAGATTCTGTGTATGGAAAAAAAAACCATTATATTCTGTGCATTAAGTTTAGTAAACAAGGTCCCTATGACAATGATTAACAAAAACTCTTCTGTGGGCAGTAACGGCTGTAGTATCTTCATGGACCAAACAAGTTTCAAACAAGTTTAGTGCTAATTGAACTGAGCCAATGCTGTTATGTTTCCAAAAAAGAAAATTCAACGCCATATTTGAGATGGCCGTACGTCCAATCGACAGTTTTTTTTTTATCGTCAGACAGCATCATTATATCCACTCAAAAACAAGCCAACAAGTACAGAGCCAAGAATTTCTGTGTTTGAAATACAAGCATCCAAAAATCTTGCTGTCAATCACTTTAAGCAGCATCAAAAGCCAGTGCACCCATGTTTTTGCTGTTTAGTGCTAAATAATTTATGGTTCTGCTTGTCTTTATGCTAGTAATCCCAGAAGACATGAACTTTCTAAATGAAATCTATTCTTACTGGGAAGTGGCACCCGGTGTGGTCTTCTGCTGGGGTAAACCTTTTGCTTTAACTTTTAATGTGTTGGGCATTCAGCAATGAAGATCAGCATACTTTTCTTTTAATGAGTGATTATTTGTGCTACTGCTACTATTCTATTATCTGGAACCAGCTCTGACATCAAAATTGAATTTTCATCCATACAACTATGGCTTACTGGATATTTTCTCTTTTTCAAACATTCTCTGTAAACCGGACAGATGATGGAATGTGAAAATCTCAGCAGATCAGCCGATTCTGAAATACTCACATCAGTCTGTCTGGCTATTGTGATCAACAATCATGTCATGCTCAAAGTGACTTAAATCCTCTTTCTTCCCCATTCTGATGCTCAGTTTAACCTAATGCAGGTTGTGTTCGCATCTAGAGGCCTAAATGCTTTCAGCTGCTGCCGTCTGACTGACTAATAAGGGTTAGTAATTGACCAGATATAGTTAATAAAGTGGCTGGTAACTGTATGTGTGCATGTTAATAACAACAAAATGAGAAGCCTCTCAGATTTCATAGTGTTGAAAAAAAAAACACATCTCACTAAATAGAAATTTAATGTTAAACTTTCATAAATTATAATTTTTATAGTTGCTGCATGCTGCCACCCCTGCAGGATGTTCAGCAGAGGTAGGGACAATGACCAGGTGAATTGTTTGCACTAACTCCAAAACACTTTTCATTCAGACACACAAACGGCTGCAATATAGGCTTGGCTGATCTAGGACCAGTTTCTCCATATTCATAAGAAAAGATGAAAGAATACACAACTCAGGCTAAATAAACTGAATCACAATGCAATAAAACATTTCCTGGATAAACCGGTTCTATAAAAATTGCAAAACTCTACAATTTAAATTGGATGTACTCTCTTTTTGCCGTGATAATTATACCAAAGTCAGAAGTCAAATTACATAGATTTAGTGCTTCGAGCACTTTGTAAATATTCTTAAGTTTAATCGATTTAACTTGATCAGACGAACTGGATATTTGGTCTTATGATTGTCTTATGGTAAATGTTACATGTAATGGTTAATCATTGTGTGTGAATTTAATCAAAATTAGGTCCCCATGTATCAGTGAGTTTAGGGGACCTTGATCGGTGATGCCCAGGGCCCCTGACGATGTTAATCTTCCTTTGAAAGGCACAAAATCAAGGCCAAATTAACAATGCTCTAGATGCAAATCAGAAAATCAGCAGGATTCACCAACCACTGTACACAATGAGTAGGCCAAATTCAATTTACAATACAAAAAAATAGCAATGTATGTCTCTTCATTACATGGGATTAATAACTAAAAGAAAATATTCACAAATAGATGTATGTTTACATGCGAGGGAGAGACTTTTTGAGATATTACTTATTGCTATTATGATATTTAGCAACCATAATGGATTTTCAGTTTAGGGTTGACAAGAAATCTACCTCTTCCCTGTTTGAATTCTGACTTCAGGTATCCTTCTTCTTTATTTTCACAACTTGGAGTTTTAACTCCAAGTTTTAAGTTTTCAAGTTTAAACAAAACACAACAGGGTCCAACAGCTGCTTTTGTACTATTTCAAAATGTGTTCATAGTTTCGTGATACCTGAAAAACTTTAATAGTAGTACTCACTGAGGTGGTACTTGTTTAAAAGGCTGAAAACCAGAGCTGTGGTCCATTAAGAAGTTGTAGAAACCACAGAGTGTATTCCTACATTTTACATTATTTGTAAATATTTTGTATTTATTTATTATTTTATTAGTTTACTTACTTCAGGAGCACTCATACAGTTGAACATTCCTCCCCACATGGGCAGGTGACCATAAGAATATATTAAACAAACAACAAAACTGGGGCAACAAATCAAAAGTAAGTTCCTCTTTAGTTAAACAGCAGCACATCTTTGAGTTGACACCCATCATCCCAACACACTTGCACAATATAAAACAGTGGCACATCAAACGTGGCATACAAAATGTCTTCAAAGACATGACAGGATGGAATATTTCTCAAAATGTGCTTCTTTTCTGCATGTTTAGACTCACGTAAAATAAACTTTAGGAGACACAGGAATACACTCTAAGGTTTAGTTGAAAACAGTTTTCAGCTTTGATGATCCACACCAAAGCAACACATACATTTTAATGCAAGTCACACTGACTGTTTTGGTGTCATTTTAGATGGTTGTGCATCTCTCTAGTTTATAAGTCTGAAAGCAGGTAAGTTTTTTAGAAGCATCTGTGCAGGGGGATAAAGAACCAAAGGTAAAAATTTGTTTTATGTTTGTGTACAAATATTGTACCTCCTGTCTCTGAAATCCTTGTGCTGTTTGTGCATAACAATGGTCTTTTTGTCACTGTAGTAAAGCCAACTGATTAAGGAAAAGCCACTAGTTAAAAAACATTAGTTGAAACAGAAATCTCACTATATTGTTCACACAGTTCATTTGCCACATGACCGACCTGGAAACTATGATCTGTTTTTTAAGGGTAACACTGGTTGGTGAGAGATGAATAACATGATGGCATGATGGTGTGGGGCTCCTCTTTATCCTGTTAAATGAAGGAAAAAAAACAATGAATAGTGTCATAATAAAGTTTGGACTGAATTTGCCTTCCTGCACAGTGATGAAAACATTAAAAAAATATGTTAAAAAATAGCAATCGTTACGTGGTATGCAGCTAGTTTTTGGGGAGGCACAGGTTTTATAGTGAGGGGGTGTGGCAGGAGAAGCAGCGAGAAGAGACGCTGCTGTCTGGACTGATAAAGCTACAAAGTTAACCTGAAGAAGTTACAATTTTTGGCTTTATTAGAAGCCTCTTTTCTCAGCCATGGTAATGAGGACAAGGACTTTAAAGAGCAAAACCGCAGACTTCTGACCACGGTGAGGTTATTTTTGGGTTGGATATTTGTGCTGTCTGGATTTAGCAGGGTCTTCCTCCTGTTTGGTCCAATTAAGGCAGTCTGGTCACAGGCAGCTGCTCTCTGCCTGCTCCCTCCTCCTGCAGATGCTAGTTCGCTTAAGGACTGTCCAATTCAAGTCAATTCAGTTTTAGCGCCAATTCACAACACATGTCGTCTCAAGGCACTTCACAAAGAGTTTGGAATGGTGCGGGGTTGTTGGGGAGGTTAGACTAAACTACTGAGTGTTAGAGTTTGGACACTTTGGAATGGGCTATCTGTAGGGGTACTAAATAAAATAATAAACTGATAAAGTTTGGTGGCATCTTGTTATACTAAAAACCACAAGGATTGGGGATACCTCTCTCTGTCAGACTGATTATAACTATTGAAAAAGAGAAGGGGTCGCACAGGTAGCGGAAATGGACGATGTGTTTGCACCTCAACCATAACTGAGCTGGTTTAGGCTAAACCTGACTCCCCCTTACTTCATCCAACAGGGAGGGAGGAAGGCAGAGTTAAAAACAATTGGAGAGTTTTGTTTCCTGTTGCATTGTGTGAAAGGTGAGTAACTTTAAAATGGGCTAAGTCAATTCAATCGAATCACACAGATTTCAAGTCAGGTACATACATTCCAATTAATCCTAACCATCGAACAGTGCAGTCAGATTCTGTTATTTATTCAAATTGGTTAAAATGTAGCATGTAGCAACAGTGGACAGTTGCTTGAGTTGACTTTGCAGCAATCCCTCATACTGAGTATGCATGTAGTGACAGTAGAGAGGAAAAACTCCCTTTTAAAACAGGAAGAAACCTCCAGCAGAACCAGGCTCAGTGTGAGCGGCCATCTGCCACAACCGACTGGGGGTTTGAGAGAACAGAGCAGTGACACAAAGAGAACAAAGAAGCACTGATCCAGAAGTACTTTCTATGGGAAGGAAAAGTAAATGTTAAAAGGATGTAGCTTTTTTAGTGGTTTCATCTAGGAAGAAAAAAAAAACAGATATACTGAGCCAGTTTTCAAGTTTAGAATAGACTGTCAATGAATTTCCATAACAAACACGTTGTTTCATGGTGGAATCTTTTTGTGTGTTTTGGGGGAAATGTACTGTATGTGTGACTGAACAGCTGGTTCTATGTGTGATCAGCTGGTTTAGGATGTTATAAATACAGCGCCCCGCCTGCATGTCATTCAGAAAGCTGATGTGTCCTTTCTTTTCTTTCAGCCTTCAAGCATCGTTTTTAATTTGTCAGTCAGTCAGTCATTTTCTACCGCTTATTCCGTAGTGGGTCGCGGGGAAGCTGGTGCCTATCTCCAGCAGTCTATGGCCGAGAGGCGGGGTATACCCTGGACAGGTCGCCAGTCCATCGCAGGGCAACACACAAACAACCATGCACACGCTCATTCATACACCTAAGTGCAATTTAGAGTGACCAATTAACCTAACAGGCATGTCTTTGGACTGTGGGAGGAAGCCGGAGTACCCGGAGAGAACCCACGCATGCACGGGGAGAACATGCAAACTCCATGCAGAAAGACCCCCGGCTGGGAATCGAACCCAGGATCTGCTACCAACTGCCCCACCATGCAGCCCCGTTTTCAATTTGTAAATAGTAAAATTACATTTTGGTATGACCCGCTCCTCCTGGTCCCATGGCCAATTAGTGAACAGCAGTCTGTTCATGTCACCTGTAGTCCCTACTTGGCCCTGATCACACCTGCTCAGGAGCAGGTACCAAAAAACTAGGTACAGGTACGGAAAAAAACAGTAATGGAAATGCGAGCAGAGTGGAGTGGAGTTGGGCCAAATGGAGCCAGTGGAAAAGGGGCATAACTTTAGGTTTTTTGAAAACAAGCATTTCAGAGAGGGCTGGTGTGAAGAACAGAATAATAATTTGGAAAAAAACCTCATGCACATTGTGAAGCATGGAGGAGGATATGTGAAAAGGTGAGAAAGTTTCTTTTTCAAAGACCTTGAGCTCCCTTTCTTAGAGTTCATGGCAACATAAACACAAAATCCACCTTCTTCTTTGGTCAGCACGGTCAGACCTAAATCCTAATGGATACAAACATTCAAATTAAAAGGTTAAAATTTTCTAAATTTCTGGGTGTGAGATTATGCCACTGCCACAAAAAGCACTACACAACAAAGCCAAATGTACACACTAAACAGATCCAGTCAAACAAAATCCATTACTGCACATAATAATGAAAATAAAAAAATAATTGTAACAAATAAAATAAATTCACTCTATGCTTCCTTGATTTCTGAGTTAAAGAAAGTAAAAAGTAGAATTTTTTTTTATTTATTTAGCCTTTTATTATAGACTGGTGTGATGTCAAAAACTGGATTTAAACTCCACTTCCTGTCTTTTATTAGGAACAAAAAGAAACTTGGAACATGAGGCAGATGGAAGTGGCTTATGTCTCCTTGGTAGCACACTGAGATGAAACCAGGATAGCAGCCAAAAACAAACACACTTGCACACACACAGAAACCAGCTTGCTGCTATCTGCACACACACACACACACACACACACAACACACAAAACACACACAAACATGGTCAATATTTCACCCCTTGCATCTGCCAATTATGAACTAGATTTGTTTGTGGAAAAAACATACACAAGTCTAAAGTTAGCAGTGTTCCATACACACACTGTGAGTCAGTAGTGCAAAATGCAACAACGGAGGACCCCCTCCCACAGATGAAATCCCAAAATATCGACTGGATGATTCAACTCTTTAGAACTGTAGGGCTTTATCAACTTTTTCAACCTTTTTAGCAGGAATACTCCATTTTCAGTTTGAATAACTGTACATATGACAGCATATAGTCATTGTTGCAAAATAAACCAACAATGAAACCTCTGCATCTTCTTTCTATTTAGCAAAGAGCTTGAGGGTGGCATGGCCTCAAGGCTTCCTTCTGTTGCTCCATCCACATTTGGGCTCAATCTTTTGATCTGTGAAGGAAGGCGACCACATGCTAAGAAAAACTGCTACGTAAGGTGCAAATTCCTTTCATGCTGGCCCAAAGGGAAAATTCGATATGCCCTGAATTGTGAGTTTTTGTACTACATCCTTCCTGATGTGCTCGCTATCCGTATATGACACTTGCCTCATTTGCCGGCTTTAAGAAAACAAAGCAATAGAAGCTAAACTCAGGAACGCAAGGCTTAGCATTTATATTCTGACCATCTCCAAGTTACCACGCAGCAGCTCAGACTTTGCTGAGTTCTTGTATATATTAGAAGGCTGCAATAAGCTACCCTACAGTGAAAATCTGCTTGCAGAAAATAATCCAATCACACAATTTGGTGGTGTGTTTTATTGTTATCTTTTGTTTTCCAGTATACAAACTTCATTCATTTAATTTTTTTCTTCATTTCTTCGAGGATATTAAAATGTTTTTTATGAAACTCAGCAGGAGAAAAAGGGTCAGAGACTCTGCTGAAACAGCTTATAGATGTTGCAATGTGCTCAATGCAATAAAAGCTGCACAGTGTGAGGACGGCATGAGAAGAGTTGCTGCTGGTAAATTTGTAAATAATGAACCAGCAGAGCTTTGCAAAAGTATTCACACCCCAAGCTTTTTCTCATTTTGTCACCTTACAACTACAAACTTCTGTGCACTTTATTGGGACTTTGATAGTGATAGGCCAACACAAAGTAGTGCATAATTGTAAAGTGGAAGAAAAGTATTTTTAAACATTTTTAACAAAACAATCACCTGTGCACCTTTACTCCACCTGTGTAGTTTGATCTCAGTATAAATACCTCTTTGTTATATAGAATTTGCTTTTCCTACATTTACAGATGCAATTCTGTTTGCCTATTTATCTACCAACTTTGCACATGTTGAGACAGAAATGTTTGCTCATTCTTCCTCGAAAGATAGCTCAAGCTCAGTCAGACTGAATAGAGAGCATCTATGGACATCAGTTTTAATGTTTTACCATAGTTTCTGAACTGGATTTAAGTCTATAAGCTGTAAGTTGAACCTCTGCCCTATTTTCAAGTCATCAGCTTTCTTTCAAGATTGTATTTTGCTCTATCCATCTTCTTATCAGCTCTGGTCAACCTACCTATCCCTGCTGAAATAAAAAAAAAAGTTTCCCACAGCATAATGCTGCCAACACCATCTTTTGCCATGGGGATAGTGTGTAGGGAAATGTACAGAGTGAGTTTTCTGCCACATAGAACATTTCACAAATAGGCCAAAAGTTGCAATTTTTTTTTTTTCAATTTGACCAGTTGTTTATGATAATTTCCATACAATTATGTAATGTGTGTACTTTCCGGGGTCCAACTCAACCCAAATTGTCATGCTTATTATGCAACACCCAAAGGGTACCAATCCTGTTTTCCCAGGGTGCAAATAAACAATAAACAAAGACACCAAAGCTTTGTAAACTTATCATATGTATCTCAGAAGGTGAAGAGTAAAAACTAAACATTAGCACAGTAAACAACACTGGGTAGAATTAAGACAATACAAGAACCTATTACAGTAGCGATTGGCCCCTGATTGAGCTTCAGATAAACCAAAAGGCAGCTTTGTTTTAATCAAAATATACACAGTAATTAGCATTTACTTTGTCGACTGCTATTAAACAAAGCAGAACAGCGCATTGAGAAAGAATCTAGAATAATGAGCTATGTTTTTTTTGAAAAAGCTCTATTGCACACTTTTCTTTACAAATCAGAATAACACAATTGCCCTTTTAAAGATATTTTTCTGCCCACATCATTAAATCAAGCACCCAAGTTAATTAGGCCATAGATTTTTATAATAAAGACTTTCACGGTGCTGCAGTGTAATGCTCACATTTTCTGCTTTCATCTGTGAATTTCAATCAGTTATAGAGCAGCTATATTAACACAGTTGACAGGTTTCTGTATATGCATGGTAACCCTTATTCCATAACCTCAAGTCACCTCCATGTACCGCCTTTTCACAATTGGAGAACCGGAAAATAGAAAGAGAACAGCTGCTTCTGTTGTATTGCATGTCTGTATGCAATCACTGGATTCTCGCTGCCGGCACATCCAAGAAATGACGAGTGTGCCCATATACAGCAAAATCTGGCAACTCTCAGATTTCAGTCCTTAAATCCTTTAGGTTGGAAAATTCCGTTGAAAGTTTGAGTTGGCAAGGTGTGATCTGTTTTTTTTCTGAAGGCTGTTAACGAAACCTGTTTCATCTCATCGAAAAATAGCTACTTTAAGCCAAATTATATTTTTAGGCTTATTTGCTTAAATGTCAGTGTTGCTCAATCTATTTGTAACAGAATTATCACAACTCAAATACAGTGAAGAGGTAAAAAAAAATACCAAATACCAATTATTGTGTATATCTAAAGGCCCTGGTTAGACCTGGTGTTAATATAATTTAGATAAATGTAAACCACATTAATCACATCCATTCACACCTACTTAAAATCTCTCCCAATTTTTTTACTACTTGACATATTAATTAATACATATTAACATCACGTCATAGCAATGTGGGCTATTGGCTGAGCAACAAACATGACATCCACAGCTGACATTTTTGTAAAATTATAGATCACTTGAACCACAGTTGAGACCAGATATTTACAAAGACTGTATAAAATAACCTTTTTTTGTATTGTTTGACTTTAAAATCAGACTAAACTTTTCTTTTAGGTCAGTTAGATACATCAAAATATTTCTATCTGCTACATGACAGAATAATGAAAACTTTCTTCAAAATCCAAAGTTCATACACAACAAGAATACGATGCATTCATTTGAGAAAACCCCAGAGGATGTCAAGGCTTTGTAAGCTTCTGGTAGGTTAATTCACAATATTATTGTTCATTGTAGACACAGCTGTGGATGCATTTAAAAATAACACATCAAGCCCACTACTCCCTTGCGTGGAACCATAGGAAAGGGAAAAGAAATCAGCCAAGATATCAGGAAGAGAACTGTTGACCTCCACAAGTCTGATTTATCATTGGTTACAATTTCCAGATGCCTGAAGATGCCACCTTCATCTCTCTAAACAAATATATCATCACCTTCCTAAAGTAATGGCCCAAGTCATGTTTTGTCAAAAATTATTATTTTTGCCTAAATCATCTCCTCATGATGCTAGCCACCTCTTGTAAAATTGTCTAAATCCTCAAATGAAAAGGTCATGCAATTCCATGCCTGTTGTATAATGGCATATGGCAAGAGAGTGACTTAAACAGTTTTAGATGCTTTTAAAAATGCCGACCGCTTCAGAAAAAAAAACTAAAGCTACTCAGCCACTGAAGCTATTTCCATTATTCCGGGCTTAATCCTTATTGGTAAGTGATAAGAATTACCACAAAATAGGCTTGGAACTGCCAAGGGGAACAGAAGTCACTGAGGAGGAGAGGAGAGAGGTTATTGAGGCTCCAGGGTGGAAATGGAGATGGACGGAGAAAAAGTCTGAAGTGGACTTACTGTTGGTGGTTGATGAAGGCTTGTTGGAGGAGATAAGTCTTTTCCACAGTGACTACGTTTGGCAGAGAAGGAGGAACAGAGCACTGTCGAGTTTCTTTTTCTGCTGTGTGATCTTTGAGTCGCTTTGTGTTAACAGGGCATGTGGCGTTGGAGGGTGGACAGGCAGGTCAACAAGAGTGAGGTGTCTCCTCGAGGTGATTTCAGAAAGGCAGTGCTAGAGGCAGAAGTGGAAGGAAGGCTCTCGGCTGGATCGGTGGAGTATTATTTCTAACGCTCGCCTGAGCATGACATGGAAAACAGGAAACTTGGAATCCAGGAATCTAGTCACAAAAATGACCAGGTCTGCAAGGCAGGACAAAAACTAATCAAAAGGAGCAAGCTTAGGAGCAATGCAGAGTTCTGCATAACTCTGACTGTGGTGCATTTTACCTCGCTGGCAAAAGCAACAAGCTGACGCCTCCTTCCAAGTTCCAGCTCCTTATGAAGCCCTGGTGATTAGGCTCAGATCAGAAACACCTGTGTGCCAGCACCTGTCAGTCACACCCTGCAGGACAGGGAAAACACAGCACACACACACACACATCTGCACACAGGCACTGTGGATATGACACTCTCATCTGTTGTTATTACCTTTTTGGTTGAAATTGTTAATAAATATTATATATATTTTGTGAAGTTTCTTGTGTTACTGAAAAATTTGAAAAAAAATTTAAAAAATTGAAAAAACTACTTAGACCATTATTTAAGAAGGTGGCGATGTGCAAATATGGACATAATGTCCAGTGATGAAGAAGATGGGTTATGTGTCCCAGACATGAATGCATATTGGTGCAAAATTTCCACATCTACCCCAGAACAACAGATATAGATAGACCTTTTGAAGATGGTGGCTGAAACTGGTATAAGAACGTTATTATCCACAGTGACTCAAGTCCTATACCAATATGCGCCAGAAAGCCACTCAGAGAAGAAGAGCCCATTACTCCAAATGCAATGTACATTTGGAGTAATGGGTATACATATATCACATTATAATATATGGCCTACATACCTGACTCATTTACACCAGTTCTGTCAGGAGAAACAGAACAAAATTCCAGCAAACTATTGTGAGACGCTATTAAACAAAACTGAAATACATTAATATTGCCTTTTAAATTAAGAATACAAACCTATCAAGATTTTGATAACTTTGCCTCCTAATTCACATTCACAACTTATTTTGTGTAGTGTCAAGTCGGAAATAAGCAATGCATGAGGGGCAAGGGGCAACATGGATAGGTTACAACATCATCTGCAGAAAAAGCAAATTTCTGGTTACTTCAGCAACAACAACAAATCTGCTTTCTCACTGATAAGGTTGCAATTTGAGTTAAGCAAAATCAAGACTTTAATGGCATATGACAAATGTTGTTCACTTAAGAATACCACTGAAGAAGCAGGACCTTCAGCAACAATGAGATTTGATGACAATGCATAAGGAACTTCCTGCTTGTAGACTGAAACTCAAACTCAATTAAAACCTCAAGAAGGCTGCACAATATGATAATCATTATCACAGTATCAATATGCGTAAAATCGCAATCCCCAATGGCTGCCTGCATGCAATAATTAGTTGGAAGTTACACTTTAGGTGCCACATACCCATGTTCTGCATGCCAATAATACACTGGGCCAGTTGGATGGACTCTAATAGACTTTGGTAGCCAGATCTTTTGCATATCAAATTGTAATTTGTATTTCTTTATTGTTTTTAGTCATTTAACTGTGCTGTTGCCTTTTTTTGCCAGGTCTCACTTGTAAAAGAGATATCTCAGTGGGATTAACCTGGTTAAATAAAGGCTGAATAAATACATTTAAGGCAGCTGAAATGCTAAAGCTTAGGGAGGGTTGTGCTGATATTGAGATGATGAAAAAAGAAAATAATCAGAGAAATTTAATTAAATTCTGGCAGTTATGGGTATATACAGGACAGGAAATGGCAAAAAGCTTCAATAAAATGATGTATTGATATAGGTATTATAACTAACCTTTTGTTAAGATGTCCCCTTTTCACAGTATATGATAATTATATATATGAAAATTGTAATGTTTTTGTATCATGTCATAAGTTGTTATTTGTGTGCTCATTTTATGGGAACATGCTGAATAGCATCCCCACACGTTTATGATGTTGTAGACACTACTGTACTTCTTTTAAAGAGCTATGTGGTACTCCTTGTGAGGCACACAGCCGGCTATGCCTCATCTGTCCTCCACAAGCTTGGGTCTAAGCCCAAATTTCACATCAGAGCCTAATAAAAGAGGACAGTGGTGGCTTCTGCACACTGCCAGTATCTTTCATGTGCCCAGTTACTGACAGATCCCCAAAATCATATTCACCTTTTACCACCTTTAATTAGTTCTTTATTACTTTTTTTAGTCTACACACCCCATACAATCCTGTCAGCTTGCTGTGAGGAGACTGCATTAATCAGAAATTGATATCCTCCAAAGGTGCATAACCCTTTATGATCTGTGTCGCACGCCCAATTCCAGGGGTTTCTGTCACTGTGGGTTATCTACACTCAGGATATATCATGTGGGTAAAAGTGCACCAGACACCATGGAGCTGGATGGAATAATGAAACACGGAACCACAGAAGGAACATGCAAAGGAAAGAATAGCAGGGGGAATTTAGAGCCATTCACAATCGAGGCTGTGGATGAAGTCATGGTTTGTTTTGTTCACTGAAATCTGCTGAATTGAGCATGACGCTAGTATTATTTTGAGTCTATTTGTACATATTTGACATGCAGGGTTAAAAAAAAATTGTAAAATTAAGACTGTTTATTGTTCACCGCAAATCCATTAACAATCCAGCAGCCAGTACAGATTTAAAGTAAACCGGTGGAATAACATGTGATAGCTCCGACATGTTTTTAATTCAGCATTAAGATCATCCTGTTGGAGCAAAACAGGATTGACATTGGACATTCATTACACTGATCCTGTATCAGCATCAAGTCTCTTAGGAGAATGAGGTTTCTCTCCTTTTTTGTCTGTCTGCTAATTATTGAAAACAAGATTTGCCTCTGATTAAGGTAGCAGATCGTTGTTGTTGCTGTAGAGTCTGACATGCTCCAAAACACCTGAGGAAAGCGACGAAGAAGGCTGAGTGGATACAGATGGGCCAAGGCCTTTCCTCCCTAAGCCTATTAACAAAACAGATCTATGTTTTTACAAGGTCTGCTATAACAAGTTAAACCGAATGGACTCATGAATCTGAATTAATTTACAGCACTTTCACGTGCTGAATTTGTACCTTTTTCAAACACTCTCCAATTTTTGGGCATCTTCAGTCTCTGGAACTGTTTTTGGTCCAACAATATGATAACAAAATTGTTAAATATCTTAAAACCATTTATAAAATCCAGTCTAATACAACACATCAATCCTTGCATAAATATTCACACTTCTTGAACTTTTTCACATTTTGTCACATTGCGACTGCAAACGTAAGTGTGTGTGTTTTTTTGTTTGTTTGTTTGTTTGTTTTTTTTTTACTGCTGGACCAACAAAACGACAACAATAATTTGGGAGTGGAATTTAAGAAAAGTCTGAAAAGTGTAGTGGGCTTTTGTATTCAACCTCTGTATTCTAATACCCCTTAATAAAATCCAGTGCAACCAACTGGCCTCAGAAGTCTGTTTAGTACTAAATAGACAGTCTGGGTGCGAAAGCTAGGAAAGATCAGCCTTCTCGAGTTGTGAAACAGGAGTGGGGAACCATTAAAAGGTTTTGGTTCAATGACCTCAGACTACTAGAAGAGGTGTGTTTTTGAATCAAATCAGAAATATAGGAAGTCTGTCCATGTAAAGTTCTGAAGGTAAAGACTAAAATTTTAAAATTCAATTCAGTTTTCAATTCAGTTTATTTATATAGCACCCATTCACAACACGTCATCTCAAGGCACTTTACAAAGCCAATTCAAAGTCAAGTACAGTCATTCCAATTGATCTTAGTCATCAAACATGCAGTCAAATTCAGTTTATTGTTCAAATTAGTTAAATAGTTTTCTATCCAAGGAAACCCAGCAGATTGCGTCGAGTCATTGACTTGCAGCATTCACTTGTCCTGCATGAGCATGTAGTGACAATAGACAGTCACTTGCATTATGTCCTTGACTTTGCAGCAATCTCTCATACTGAGCATGCACGTAGTGACAGCGGAAGGAAAAACTCCCCTTTAACAGGAAGAAACCTCCAGTAGAGCAAGGCTTTGTGTGAGCAGCTATCTGCCTCGACTGGCTGTGGGTTTGAGAGAACAGAGCATACACAGAAAAGATCACAGAAGCACTGATCCAGGAGTACTTTCAATGAAAAATAAAATTAAAACGTTAAAGGTGAAATAATACCAAATAATGCAACATTGGAGAGAAGTACGATAATGACGCAGAGTGAGGGAAAGTGGTCATCATGTCCTCCAGTAGCCTAAACCTATAGCAGATTAACTACAGAGATTGCTCACGATAACCTAAGCCACTCTAACTATGAGCTTTATCAAAATGGAAAGTTTTAAGCCTTGTCTTAAAAGTAGACAGGGTGTCTGCCTCATGGACTAAAACTGGGAGTTTTACTACACAAATAACCATGGAGTATGAAGAAAATGTATTGTTCATACGAACAAGCTGGAATTTGTCAGATAAATAAGATCTACACTAGCCTAGTGCTGTTCCCCTGATCTCTACAGCACGTTCCAGCCTTTCTAAGAGAAAGTTGTGATTGACTGTATCAAATGCAATGCCAAGATCTAACAGGACAAGTACAGACACAAGTCCATTGTCTAAGGTCTTGAGAATATCATTAGTGACTTTCACCAGTGCTGTTTCCGTGCTATGATGAGCTCTGAAACGTGACTGAAACTCTTCAAACAGATCATTACTGTGTAAATGCTCACAAACTTGATTAGCAACTATTGTCTCATTTTAGATAAAAATGGAAGATTGGGTATAGGTCTGCAAGTTAATAAGTTATCTTGATCAAGGGAAGGTTCCCAAGTAAAGGTTTAATTACAGCAACCTAATAGCCTGTGGTACATATCTGTTTACTAAGGATAGATTAATCATATCTAAAATAGGGGTGGTAGTTAAAGGGAACACTTCCTTAAATAATTTGGTTGGGACTGGGTCTAAGATACAAGGTGAAAGTTTAGATGAAGCTAATGTTTTTGATAACTTAGAAGACTCTGGATCAAAACAGTCGTAACACAGATCACATTTTCCTCCAATGCTGTCTCACTTGCTGAATGAACACCTCTTTCAGGTGTGGAGTATTCGGTTAAATTAAACCCCAAGATTATTAAAACAATAGTCAGACAGGACAGGGTTATGAGGAAATACTGTCCACCCAATGCCATTTATCATTACAAGGTCCAAAGTATGAAGACAAAAGTGGGTAGGTTTGGGGATGTTTTGTGCAAAGCCAATTGAGTCTATGATAGCAGTAAAGGCTATATTTAGGCTATCACTTTCAGTGTCAACATGAATGTTAAAATACCCCCACTAAAATGAGTATCAGTATTAACTCAGATAAAAAGTCTGAGAACCGATTTAAAAACTGAGAATAAGGGCCTGTTGGACAGTACAAAACAACAATCAGAAGTGGTTTTAGTGCTTTACAATTTGGATGAGGAAAACTAATAGTTAAGTAATTAAAAAAATGTAGCTATTAGTTGTTCTGTGACTAACTAATTAATCAGATTGTTGCTACTCCTCCTCACCTATTATTTCAATGTGAAAATATTAGGAGGGTAGGTGAAAATTTAAATGATTAGAAGGAGTTGACTTATTTATACTAACATGATCCTCTTGCTGCAGCTAGGTTTCTGAGACAAAATAAATCAATCTGGTTATCACAAATCAAGCCACTTAACTACCAAAGTACTTAAAGAGAGAGATCTTATGTTCAATAACCCAAATTTAATTGTTATATTTTTCTATTCAGTCAGAGTTGTTTTTACTTTCATTAGATTTTCATGGTTTGCACAACTAATATGAAACCGAGATGACATTGGTAGCCAGTGTAGTGACTTTAAAACAGGGATTATATGAGTTCTGTTTGAGTAAGTCAGTACACTCGCAGCAAAGTTTTGGACAACCTAAAGACAAGCCAGCCCCTTCTTATTCTTATTACAACAGTCCAGTCATGTAGACACAAAAACAAGAATTATCAACTCAAGTTCACTTGATGACACCATTGATCTAGGTTTTGAGATGCTCCTCAAATGTTCTTACAATCTGCTTTAAATGGTTCTCCAGGGAAAAAGCTTCATTAAAAGTAACACCTAAATTTCTGAGGCTCCATTTCTGCCACAGTCTGAAGTCATGTTTTTCACAAGCCACGCAAGGGAGTTATGTGGAATAAAGAGCTCTGCTCAAACAAGACCAAAGATCTGCTCTTTGACATACAAGCAAAACGCCATGAATCACTGAAATTAACCTGTCCTCTTTGAAAATTGTTGGCGGCAACTCATGCAGTGGGAATCCTTTTCTTTAGCTAGTTCAAATATATCTATATAGAACATAGGACCTGGTCACAGCTAATGAGAACATGGATGCACCCAAATACTGTGCAATCATAAAAGAAAACCTTCTTCCTTCAGGAGGTCAAGGACCCTAAACATACAGCCAGCGCTATAATGCAATAGTTTATGACCCAGTCACAGTCTGGGTGTCAGTCTAGTCAAGAATACATAGAAAGACATAAAAATGAATGTTCACAGATGCTTTACCTTTTTTTCTCAAACAAAAATTTACATAAAGTTCAGTTCTTAGATGTGCAAAGCTGATAGAGACAGACCCCACAAAGACTTGCAGCATTATGTACAGCAGAAGGTGTTTCTACAAAGTATTTACTAAAGTTTATTGAAGTTTGGAACTGTAACATGTTAAAATTTGAGACAAAGTAACGGAGTGTGAATTTTTTTTGCAACGCACTGTCCTCACCCTCACAGACTTTTATATACCTTGCCCTTAAAATAAAGGATTCTTTGAAGGATAGCAGTAATTTTGCATTTCAAACAGTCTGACTGTGGAGAGATTATTTAAGTCAAACCCATTGCCCTCAAATCTGTGACTATTTGCAATTCCTTGTTATATCCCTTCAGATCTCTGTAAATGACAGCCCAAAACACCCTAATCCTGTTTAGTCTGAAAAACATATTTCAGAATTATGCAATCTAAAACAATTTTCTTTTTTTTTCTTTTTTTTTTTTTTGCAAAGCCAAAGGTCCCCCACCCCCACTAGGTGACGGAACCAATTAAAGGAGTCCAGAGAGATTGATCTGCCTCCACATCAGACTAGTAACCTTGCAGTTATAACCTTGCTAGTCATTTTAAAAGTTCTTAAGCATATATGAGACCAGAATGTTTGGTCAAAGTTGACGGATAAATCCGCCTCCCATTTTGTAATAGGAAGGGAAATTGATTTATCCATTTTAGACAGTGTCCTGTATATTTTAGACTGTATTTTTGTGGGGGGGTTGAGATTAAGGAACTCTAGTACCCTTGACGGCATTTGTAACCCAATTTTATTGTGCCTAAATTTATTTTTTATTATAGACTTAAATTGTTGATATTCTAAAAATGTATTCTTGTCCGTCCCATATCGTATAATTAATCTGTTAAATGGGATGAACTGAAATCCTTCAAATATATGTTCCAGATATTCAATTCCTTACTCATCCAATCTGGGAAGTTTATCATATTATTTTTTTGTAGGATGTCAGGGTTGTTCCAGATGGGTGTGCGTCTGCATGGGATTAGTGAAGACCCTGTCATTTTTAGATACTCCCACCATGCTGTTGGAGAGGAGCTGATATTGAGGCTTTTAAAGCATACATGTCCTTTTATATTTGAGCTAATAAATGGTAAGTCCGAAATCGTAATATTTTTTGCTTAATGTCTGTTCTACGTCTAGCCAGGGTTCATCTAGAGGACTGTGTTTAAACCATTTTGAGATGTATTATAGCCTGCTGGCTAAGAAGTAATGGTGAAAGTTAGGTAGATCTAGTCCCCCTTTATTGTTGGTCCTCGTTTTTAAGCTAATACATGGGGGGTTATCTTTCCAAAGAAATTTAGTGATGGAGCAGTCCAGAGATGTAAACCAGTCAGATGAGGGTTTATTTGGGATCATTGAGATTAAGTAATACATTTTTGGCAAGACCATACATTTTATTGAAGCAACCCTGCCCATGAGTGATATGGGTAGAGATTTCCATCTACCAAGATCATCTTCTGCTTTTTTTAAAAGCGGGATGTGGTTTGTGTATTAAGGGAATTGTGGTTCAATAAAAATAGCAAATAATGAGGGGAAAGTGGGCATCCCTGTCTGGTGCCCCTCTGAAGCTAGAAGCTGGAAGATGTTTGGTTATTTGTCCTGATACATGTTGTTGGGGAACTGTATAATATTTTTAACCAGTTTATGAAAAAGTTTCCAAAATCAAATTTACTCAAGGTTGCAAACAAGAATTTCCAGTTAACTTTAGCAATTGCTTTTCTGCATCTAGAGATAATATATTAGTCTCAATATTTTTACTGTAGGAATAGTCTATTAAATTAGTCAATCTTTGTGAATTTACGAATGAATGCCTCCTTTTAATGAAATTAGTTTGGTCAGGATGTATTATAAGAGGAGGCACCGTTGTAGTCTTTTGCAAGAGCTTTACAGATTATTTTGAGATCAACGTTATTAAGGGATATGGGAAGGTAGCTGGTAAGAAAAACTGTGTCTTTGCCTGGTTTTAACAGGAGAGCAATGTTGGCAGAATTTATATTGGCAGAACTCTCACAGGGAATACCGAAATTCTTTCAGTATTCCCTGTTGAGTCTTTAACAGCAAATTTAGTTGTCTTTTCTTTATTTATTTTTAGCTGGTGAGCTAAAAAGCTACCTGATTTATTGCCATGTTCAAAGTTTTTTATTCAAAGTCTTTGTACTAAGAATTGGGTTTTTATGTCAATAATTTCATTTAATTCTAGTTTTGCTTTACGTAGTTTGTCCAGGATTTCCTCTTCCTGGGAAGCTTCTAACAATCTAATGGTGTCTTCTAATTCCTGAATTCATTTGTTTTCTTTTTTCTTCTAATGTGATGAGAATAGAATTATTTTACCTCTCATCACTGCTTTCCCTGCCTATGTTGATGTCCCAGGCAGGTTATTACACTCCAAATATGAAGTCCAATATTCTTTAAAATATTTGATAAAATCTACATCCTTAACCAATCACGTATGATACCTCTTTTGCTTTTTGGGCATCTTCTTTCTTATTTACTAGAGTTAAGGAGACAGGAGAAGGATCGCTGACAGCTATAGGGTGTATCTCAGTGACTGAAATGTCAGTCAACAATGAGCTGCTGACTAAGAAATAATCCAGACAAGAGTAAGATTGATGGACATGAGAGAAGAAAGTATATTCTCTGCGGTTAGGGTGAAGAGATCACCAAGCATCACAAATTCCGTAATTACTCATGTACTGTTTAACTATATTTATTGATTGCCAACTGCGCTGAGTCTCTGTTGTGCTCAGCCTGTCTATTTCTTCCTTTAGACCAAAGTTGAGATTGCCCCCAAGAAGAAGTGAGTAATCCAAGTGTTCAGACACTGCAGAAGAAAAGGTTTGGAAGAATGGCGGGTCATCAACATTTGGGGCAAATATACTGACAATACATAACTTTTGGTTATGTATAGATATTTTTATTACCATAAATCTACCCTCTGGATCTGTAACTGTGTCTAACACATAACATTTGGTTATGTATAGATATTTTTACTATCATAAATCTACCCTCTGGATCTATAACTGTGTCTAATACTGTAAAGTTAATATTTTTGTGAATTAAAATTGCTACTCCCTTTTGCTTAGAATTTTAGTAAGCGGAAAACAAATTAGGAAACTCCGGTGAATTAAGATCATTTGCAGCTGTGGCAGATTTATGAATTTCTTGTAATAAGACAACGTCTGCCTGTAGTCTTTTAAGTTGGTTAAAAATCTTAAACTTTTTCTCTCTGGTGCTCCATGCACACTCCATGTGACAAAACTTAGTGTGCCCATAGTTGTGTGGGTGTAGTTGAAGTTGGACAGCTCAGGTCACCACAGAAACAGATAAACCCAAGTAAAATCATAATTAGTGCTTGGGGTTGCCTGATGAAAAGTCCAGAAGCACAGATATAGCAGAGAAAAAGAAAGAAAAATAAGAAGTTGCTGGGGGTAAGAAGGGGTAAAAGATATAGGGTTATGTTAAGAAATAAAAACAATCTAAAACAATGTTCAATGAATGGACAGTCTTAGTGTTCTGAAATCAGTCTTGCGTACATTACTCTTACCTAAAATGTAAATGTCATTCCTCTCCATCAACTCTACTCACAACAGATAAGTGACCTTTTGCAACTGCCACCTTTTACTCAGCTGTGCTGAGAGGCAAAACAAAGAAGGTTGGTTAAAGGATTTAAAGAAAGGGCTATTATTGCAAGCATGCACTGTTTACCGGTCCCTAATATAGAGTATATAGAGAATGTCTTGGCATAATATAAGATAATTAACATCTATATTCAATGCCAAGACATATAGTTTAAGACAACAAAACTTCTTACTGTTTTTGTCTTGGTTGCCCACAGCTTTGTGGGATAAAATTACACTGTCATTACAAATATGTGTTCCATATCAGCCCAGACTGTGCATGATAAACCAGTACTGGAGGGATTCACCCTGCACCAAAAAAAGCCCCTGCTCTCAGTAGGAACAAAGTAATTCAGTAAATACAACGCCACATGAGCCAAGTCACTGCTCAATAATTTACATGTGCTCTGCTGCCTCATTTCAACATACAGTGGCTCTCAAAAGTCTACAAATCCATTTTAAAATGGCAGGTTTTTATGGTTTAAAATACCGAGTCCATGATAAATAATTTTTCTAGCTCTGATGTGACCAATTCTGTACAATTAAATGAAAAAAAAACTAATCTGTTTGAGAGAAAAATATTTATTCATTTTAACAAAAACTTTAAAAAGCTAGATTAACCTTGTTATGTAAGTATGCACACCTGTGTGACTGTGGCTCAGTGGGTAGAGCAGTCATTTTGTAATCTAAAAGTTGTGGGTTTACACCCCATTTACACCATAGCATGTTGGTCAACGTTGATGTTTTAAATGTGCTTCATGAAGTGACTGACTTTAACTAACTCTTTATTGAAGCACAATTTTACTAATTGGTATGTTTTGGCAGCCTCCCACATTTTGATTTGGCACTACTTACACACTCTACCTTCCAAAAGTTCCCCAAATCCCTCAGATTGTGAGGACATCTCTTCTTCACAGCTCTATTCAGGTGACCACCTAGGTTTTCTGTGGAATTTTTGTTCTGGACTTTGGCTAGCCTATTCCAAAACGTTACTTTCCCTTTCCTGATTTCATTTTTCTGCATGTAGGCTGACATGCATGTGTTGTTTTTGTGCCAAACGAAACATTTGGAATTGTGGCACAAAAGTTGAAGATTGATTTTATTAAACCACAATGCATTATCCAAGAACATTTTGGGGATTTTAGCCATGCCTGGATGTTTTCTTTGCATAAGTAGTTCATTAGTCCAGACATAGGAAGCATACAGGAGATGTTGTCACATAATTAATGACCATCTTCTCCTGACTGATTCCTTGGTACTTTTAAGTTTTTTTGATTCTGTGTAACCTCTCTTCTAGGATATGGGAACTTCATCTAAAGATCATCTGACTCACTAAACTTAAGGATAGTAGGTTTGAAAGGCGCTCTTGATAAGGGAGATGTTGAAACTGAATGTCAAATTTTGATCTTGAGATCTGAAAAAAACCAAAAATGTATTCAAAATAAAAAGAAGTGAAACTAAAGTTTTGTTTTATTTTGAAGATTTAAATATTTCATATTTTTATGTTTGAGATTTTTTTTCAGATTCAAATCAGTTTTTTTCATGTTTAATGTGCCCCTGTCTGGCTGAATTGTCTGCCCTTATCATGAAACTTTCATGAAACATGAAAAGTTTAAACATTTTCATGATTAAGTTTCAGCTTTCATGTAAACTGTATTAGCATTACCGTTTTAGTAAAATAACATAAATTATTGACAGATATAACCTTTTTAACATTTAACAATTTTTAACATGATTGTCAACAATACTTCAGGCATTGGAATTTCCCATGCCAAACAAAGATAGATAGATAGATAGATAGATAGATAGATAGATAGATAGATAGATAGATAGATAGATAGATAGATAGATAGATAGATAGATAGATAGATAGATAGATAGATAGATAGATAGATAGATAGATAGATAGATAGATAGATAGATAGATAGATAGATATTACTCCGGCCACTTTATTAGGTACACCCGTCCAACTGCTTGTTAACGCAAGTTTCTAATCAGCCAATCACATGGCTGCAACTCAATGCATTTAGGCATGTAGACATGGTCAAGACGATCTGCTGCAGTTCAAACAGAGCATCAAAATGGGGAAGAAAGGTGATTTAAGTGACTTTGAATGTGGTATGGTTGCTGGTGACAGACGGGCTAGTCTGAGTAATTTAGAAACTGCTGATCTACTGGGATTTTCACGCACTACTATCTCTAGGGTTTACAGAGAATGGTCCGAAAAAGAGAAAATATCCAGTGAGCGGCAGTTCTGTGGGCGCCAATGCCTTGTTGATGCCAGAGGTCAGAGGAGAATGGCCAGACTGGTTCGAGCTGATAGAAAGGCAACAGTAAGTCAAATAACCACTTGTTACAACCAAGGCATGCAGAAGAGCATCTCTAAACGCACAACACATCAAACCTTGAGGCGGATGGGCTACAGTAGCAGAAGACCACACCGGGTGCCACTCCTGTCAGCTAAGAACAGGAAACTGAGGCTACAATTCGCACAGGCTCACCAAAATTGGACAATAGAAGATTGGAAAAACGTTGCCTGGTCTGATGAGTCTCGATTTCTGCTGCAACATTCAGATGGTAGGGTCAGAATTTGGCGTCAACAACATGAAAGCATAAATCCATCCTGCCTTGTATCAACAGTTCAGGCTGGTGATGGTGGTGTAATGGTGTGGGGGATATTTTCTTGGCACACTTTGGGCCCCTTAGTACCAATTGAGCATCGTGTCAACGCCACAGCCTACCTGAGTATTGTTCCTGACAATGTCCATATCTTTATGACCACAATGTACCCATCTTCTGATGGTTACTTCCAGCAGGATAACACGCCATGTGATAAAACACGAATCATCTCAGACTGGTTTCTTGAACATGACAATGAGTTCACTGTACTCAAATGGCCTCCACAGTCACCAGATCTCAACCCAATAGAGCACCTTTGGGATGTGGTGGAACGGGAGATTTTCATCATGGATGTGCAGCCGACAAATCTGCAGCATCTGTGTGATGTTATCATGTCAATATGGACCAAACTCCCTGAGGAATGTTTCCAGTACCTTGTTGAATCTATGCCACGAAGGATTAAGGCAGTTCTGAAGGCAAAAGGGGGTCCAACCCGGTACTAGCAAGGTGTACTTAATAAAGTGGCCGGTCAGTGTATATATATATATATATATATATATATATATATAATATATATATATATATATATATATCATACTTTGAAAGAAGGAAGGAGGGGTTGCAGCTTCTTTGTCTTTTGTTTCTCTTTTCTACATTTTTTAATTTAGTCTTTGCCATTGTCATTTCTTTACTCATTGCTATTCAACTGCATCCCTTTAAAATAAAAGGTGGAAGAATATTATTTAAGTCAGGCGTTATACCTGCTATGCATAACCTACCTCAGAAGCTCAAAAACTTATTTGAGGTACAATATATTTGCGGCCATCCACACCAAACTGAAAAGATGAAGAAAATCAATAAATCTGAGAACAGATCATGTAGGCAAGCTTTGTCTTTTTATTTATTTTTTTACTCTCTGTGTAAGGGTGAGGCACTGTGGTACAGGAAACACTCTCTTTCTTGCCTTTGTTGGGGAATATGAATAATGTATTTTTCATTTACATTCACCCTTATAGTATAGTATGCTAGGGGCATTAAGAGACGGTGGGATGTATAAACACAGAGGTCTGAAATTAGATGATTCCAGGAGGACGGCATGAAATGCAGTGCATCTGTTGTTTTTATCGGGGCTGCATTCTTCTGCTGGCTCTAATTCAGCCTGTGCGAAGGTGGCGATGATTTGGAATATAAGCAAATGCTCTGCTGCGATGCCATTCAGGCTGCTAACGAGTGAGGTAGTTAGAGCTGGAGACTGCAAGAGACAATCCTCTCAGTGTTTATCAAATAGTTCTAATCAGGTCAGTTTCTCATCTCTGACATCACATAATCTCACACTTGTGCATTCCTCGCAGAGACTGATGACACTTTATGAACCATTCCTCACTGATATTATTTACCCAGGTGCATTGTTAAATGCATTATGTTATCCAGTAATATTAAATCATGCAAGGCTCTGTCATAAACTAACTTTGTACCCTGATGTCAGGAGAGAGAAACAAACTTCAAATTGTGGGCCGGGTGTCTGTGTCGATGAAGCCAGATGTTGTATTCCTGGGTGTGCATTTGGAACCCAGACTATGATTTCTTTTGTGGTTGCTGAGCTAAGCTGTTTGAGCAAAGCATCGTGGCAACTGTGATCTTTGGTGTGCAGCTAATGAAATTAGATGGCCATCCCACACAGGCAAAACAAAATCACTAATAACGTTCATCCCTTTGAGCAAAAATGGAACAAAACAATCTTGTTTGATAAAATTAATCTGCTCTTGCTAAATTAAAACAGTATTTTTGCAGTCTTGCCAGAATTCTTCTGAACTGAATTATGTAGCAACTTGCCATGCCTTTGATGTGATAAATTCTAAGCCAGACTCAAGTACATACAGACTAGAGGGTTTTGTGGGCAACCAATAACGGTGTTGTGCTATTTGCATTTGCCTCAAACCCCCCACCCTACCTGCTGCCTTTCCCCTCCCCCATCCACCTTGAAAACAGAATGATGAGGTTGTAGCTGCCGGGCTTTTCTGCATAAAAGTGCTTCATTTAGAGTCCAGGGGGCTTCCTGATCGTGGCCGATTATACCACTGTGGCTTGAAATATGATGACTTGGAATAGAGAAGGATGCTGACTGGTAGTAACCTTAGGAAAAGGACAGTGAAATGAAGGCTGAAACGTGTTCGTGTGTGGGTCTGTGTGCATATTTGTGTGTGTCTGTATGTATGTGTGTGTGTTATGCGTGCGCATGTGTGTGTTTGTGTGTGTGTGCCTGTTTGTGTCAAGATGGAGTCTTGAATAAGACACCATGTTGTTGGACCTTGTTGAAACAATAGCTGCTGTAATAGTCCCTGCATTTGAGAAATAATATTTACAAGTTTGTTTACAGCTTAAATCTTACTGGTTGAATAAGGCATCCAGCTAGATTTTTTTTTTCATTAAGATGGTAATAAGTGTTTATGAGCATTCAGTATCTTGCCTGTAGAAGATGCCATCATATACACCAGAAGATGAAGTGAATAACATTATATATCTCTTCATTATGGCTCCTGTTAGTGGGTGGGATATATCAGCTAACAAGTAAGCATTTTGTCCTCAAAATTGATATATTATAACCAGGGAAAATGAACAAATGTAATGATTTCAGAGAGTCTGAAAGGGTTAAATTGTGATGGCGACACAACCTGGTCGGTGCTTTAAAAAAAAAAAGTGCTTGCGGGGTGCTTCTTCAGTGATTAGGATCTATAGCAGTCCAAGGAAAGGTCAAGGACAACCAAGATTCAGTGATGCACTCGGGATGATAAACCTGCATGTGTGGTCCATTCCAGCAGAAGCGCTACTTTTAGTCAAATGGCTGATTAATCAATGCTGGTTCTGATTAAAAGATTTTGGAATAAAAAGTGCATCACAATTATTTGCATATGGTTTTTCATAGCAGCAGACCAATCAGGGTGTCCATGCTGACCCCTATCCACACCAAAAACTCCAACAATGACCATGTGACCATCAGATCTGGATAATGAAGCAATAAAAGAATGTGGCCTGGTCTAATGCTTTAAACTTTCTTTTGCATCATGTGGATGACCATGTAGGTGTACATTTCTATAAGAAGAAGGTAAGCTGGCAGAGGCAGTGTGATGCTGTGGAGAATGTTTAACTGAAAAACCTTGGGTCCTGCCAGCTACGTGCATGTTACTTTGACACATAACATCTACGAAAGCAATGCTGCAGACTAGATACACCCTTTGTAAGGAAATGTCATTCTTCTGATCTCAGCCCGATCAATCATCAATTGCGCTGGATAAACAAGCCCAATCAATGCTTCCAGGACTTCCTTGCAGCCCTGTCAATACAATATTTTCACTTTTTCATGAGCAACATATTTCAATGTTACTATTTCCTACTTGTATTAGCAAGTAAAGACGGTGCTAATTGGATATCAGTAAGAATGAACAATACTTAACAGTTCTGCCCCTTTTGTCCCAAATTAAGAATTTTTTATAACAAAAATTGTGAATGTAAAACAACGGACTATGAGCCTCTTGAGCCTAGGCCTAGGAGTGTGACTCTCTTGCTCTCACTCAACTTAAATCAACAGTTTTATCTTAAATATCTTTTTTAATTGTTAAGCTTTATCTGACTTGACTTTGACAGCTCATTGATACTAGAACACAAGAATTTGAGTCCTTTTCCATAAGTAGAGAAGTGGTTCAGTGGTTCAGAAGTTGGTAGCATGTTGCATTGACTAAATGAAATAAAATCAGACTTTCAAGTTCCAAGTAAGCTAAAATGATCTAAATCCATTCACCAGCTTATGTCTAGGTGCACATCTAGTAAAAATAGCTGTCTGACAAAACGTAACTTGATGTAAAAATACTTAGTAGCATTTTGACGTATTGCTGTTGTAGATGGAGGGTATTTCTTCTTGAAAGACACTGCTCTGTAGCAGTATAGTAGTCCCTGACTGTGCAAACTGGAATCATGTTCTTGATTTTCTTCTTTTCTTTATTGTAATTATTATTTTCATCAATTTTCTTGTTAATAAAATGACTCCTTCTTTTGAGTTTGAAATAAAATATGCCACGAATGAAGCTGTATAGTTTTTGATTGTTCTGGGAAAATGCCTAAGGTTCTGTGGTGTTTGTAGATCAATAATCTCGCTACATTGGTGAGTTCTTTGGTATGGGTGACACAACTTTGCAGTTATGTGGAATTGCATTAGGGGGGTTGAAGGGGGGAGGCAGACATGATGAAGAATATCAATCATTCTGTCTCTTGAGTGAAATTATTTGTTGGTCAACAGAATCTGCAGTAATGAAAGTTCACTTGTTTACCACTGAGGATTTGAGTTTAAATTTACTTTCCCCATGGCAGCAGACCTGGAACAAAGGGAGTGAACCTTCAGCTTAAAAACAAATGCCGGTACAGGCTAAAGGAATCTTTCCCAGTATTTATCCTCACAGTGTTTGCTTTCACAGAACCCTTAGGACTTCCTTAGTGTCACATTACTCAGCCAAATCTATCTAGTTTTATTACTACTATTAACAGAGGTGGGGCTGCTGTTATCACTTTGTCCTCATATCTTCGTGATGCATGAAACATATTTCATTTTTCCTTTTTCATTAATTGTTTGCACCCACAACTAAGAAGCCAATAATAAAACCTCAATTTCACTTTTTATCCCTCCTTCCCTTTTGTGTACACATTGTCATTACCCATCCTCTTTCCTTTATAATGCTTAAGAGTGATCTGCTCAGCCCTCCAGGAGATACCTGATGGTATTATGGTGGAACTGTCCTCTCTGCTGTCTCCATATTAGTGAGCCCAGCTGTGATGGAAAATTCTTCAACTGAGATTAATTGAGCCCAGCCAGTCTGGATTACTGGTGTGACAGAGTCATTTATGCAGGGATTGGCTCATAACCTGTCAATCAGATGGATGGATAGACAAGGCAGCATAGCAGGGAGCAGGATGTAGAATGCAGGAAGAATTGAGTCACGTGACTGAGTGTATGGCAAGTGCAGGGTTCCCCTGTTTAACCAATCTGTAACATGTACACAGAGGACTGAATGTTGTGAGACAACCGAGGTACCCTTCAGCCTAGACAAACTTTTTTTTGGACTTGGTATTAACTCTGTATTATATATGAAACAAATAAAATATGGAAATATTTCATACTTTAAAGGGACCGTTTTTTTTAATTTTGAAGTGAGGTTTTGTTAATAGATAACAAGCAGTTGCTATCTTACCTGCTGTAAATGGCTCTCTTGGGGTCTTGATGTAGCATAAATACAGTTATACCTGAAAATACAAGCTAGTACAAGAGGGACCAAGACTAAACATCAAAGTGAACCAGAGAATCTTAAAATATCTCAAATCTCAAAAAGGTAATAGATGTTTTATGAACTATTAAACTGTTATCAAGTTTTCATGGGTCATTATTTGCAGAGATGGTTAGAATAGAATAGAATAGAATAGAATAGAATAGAATAGAATAGAATAGAATAGTGATCCTCCTATTGAAAACATACACTGAGAATTGATCCGGTAAAGAGTTGCCAGTAAGAGTAACTGTCTGATATAAAAGTAAGGATGCACAAAATATTGATTCTTAACTATTAACACAATTTCAATGCCTGGATAAAATATTTAGTTGATGTTTTCATGCTTCTTTCTTTGATATTGTGCAGCTCTATATAAAAGTAAAGCTGTCGAAAAAGCTAAAATCTAGTGGTCTGGTCAGATGCTATTTTATTCATTTTTAAACTGACTTACTTTACCTTACTATTTTGTTGCAATTAACTGGAAACACCTTAGATGTTCTGTTCCCATTCTTTACAACTCTCAAGGTTACATAGTGTAAGATTGTGGATGTAACGCTGCCTCCTAAACAATTTCCCTTGTAATAATCATTGGCTTCTCTGTGTAAAACAGTCTAATGCAAATAACGACTGTTCAAAGGCTCGTAAAACAGAATTCACAAAAAACTGCAATGATGTTTTTGAGATTACGGTTGTTTTAAGAAGGTAGAAGTATTTTTCTGTTCTTTACCCTTCTCGAAGTAGATGTTAGCGCTGACCTCCATGACCAATTAATTTGGATTTATGCTGAATTAGAGACATATGAACTGCAGATTTTAAGTGCCTAAAACATTTAAAAAGACATTCCCTTCAAAATTTTAGAAGAATTAATTTAAATGACAAATGAACAAAGATGTAATCAAATAAAATTGTTTAAATAAAAACCTGAGGTACATCATTGAGTTATGTTTTGTATAATTTCTTCATGAAGAAGATGTCAGATGAAAACCATATATTATGTTTCCAAGGTTATAGTGAGTGATAGGCAGCATACCAGCTCGACATCTCACCAGTCTGTCATGGTTTGGACAGACTCTGTTTGTCAGTGCCTCTGGCCACAAATCTTCAGGGAGGACAACTGTTAAACTGGACCTAAACACTACCAAAGCACATGTATGGTAAGAGATACAGTAACAGGTAGTTAGTGTGACTTTGCCTGTATGTTCTAATGAAATTGCTGGTAGATTATTCTGTAAAATTATCTAGTATTGATCAATATCGAGAATTGGCAAACAAATTAGGAGATTAATAGATAATCATACCTGCCACTGAGTATTTGCCTTTTATTTTGTATTAAGATAGCTTTTATAAGAATGGGGAACTAAGTTTGAGATATATTTGGGGAAAAAGGAGACTGAAAACCATGACCACTCACCAATTAGTTTGACATGCATGTCACAGGACTGTTGGAATAACCTGGCTATCCCCATCTAGAAGAAGAAACCCACACAGGGATAGAGAGAACATGCAAACTTCACATACTAAAAAAAAGTCAGCCCACACGATTAACATTTATGTCACTACTTCAGCTTACTTTGTTAGGGTTTGTGTAGCGAAGGACCTCGGAATGCAGACGAGCAGGCAGCATGATGGTAAGTGAAAAAAGATTTAATTAACAAAACACTCACTACAGACGTTGACGGCAAAAACAGACATGGGCAGGTTGGCAAGACAGGCTTGGCATGATGAACAGGACACAGGTGACATGAACTGAAATGTTTCTGCCATGAGTAACTGAACATGTGTGTATTTATGGAGCGTGAACCAGGCTTGGAGCAGGTGAACCGAATAAAGTTAATTGATAGACAGAACAAAAACGTGGCTGGAGCAAAACAGAGACCCTTGAATACAAACTAGTAAACTATGAAATTAAAGCATAACCAGATACAAAAAAAAAACATAACTTGACAAAACATGAACAAGACAAAAACTAAAACATGACCAGAAGCATGATTGAAAACCTTAACTGTGAGAAACAAACGAGAAAAACCTGCAACCAAAAACAACCCCAAATAATAACATACTTAACTCTTAATGTTTTACATTTATTTTATTGTTTCATGAATCTACTTTAAATCAATGTGTTCAGGAAAAAGTACCAACGGGTGGAACTTATTTAAGAACCTGGTGATGTTTAGTTTCTGAAATGGTTTGTTGATTGCCTGGGGGCCTAATACCTGTGTTGAAGCTCTTTTAGAGCAAGGCAAGCCATTGTTTCATAAATTCCACCAACTTCTCCACTAATGGTACCAATGGTACTATTAATGCTAATGGTAGCAATTCTTCACTAATTCTCCACTGCTACCATTGTATCACTGGAAGCACAAAATATTTGTGCACTACTGATTGAAAACAAACAGTTGCATCTTACAGCAGTTGTTGTAAACTATGGTTAGCAGCCATTTTGCTTTGCTTCCCTATTTTCTGAAGTGTTCCACTTTGCAGTAAAAATCTGATGGTGTTCTCAGGTTTGCAAGCTTCCCCCTTTTCCTTCAATTGTAACAGTGATAACTATGGCCAAATGCTTCAATTCTAGTTTCAGCAGGCCATGGGAAATGTCTCAAAAATGAAGGTTGTTGTCCCTAAGTAAATTAGAAAAAAGTTTATCCTTTTTTTGTATTTGGAGAAATGGCTTCTTCCTTGCTGCGTGGCCTTTCAGCCCATGTCAGTAAAGGAATTTATCTGTTCCTGATACCTAGGCTGATTTCTTCCGATTTTCCCCTGAAGCAGTGTGTTTAAGGTGCTGCCATAAAATACATCCACAGGTGTGCCTTCATGTAACTCAAATGGTATGAATTAACCCATCAGAAGCTTACAGAGCTACAACATCATCATCTGAACTTTCCCAACATTTTAAAAGGTATATTAGTTTGAGTGTACTGTATAACCTTCTAACGTTGAAGAAAGCAATAAAAAATACCCCCAAATACCCCTCATTTGTCTGGCCCTTATCTAATATGAATATTTTTAGTAATCCTAAATGACCTAAAACTTGATAAGTTTTGTCTGATTTATTGTCAGATAGTGAGAGAAAAATGGTCTTTTTATGCAGTGTGAGCAAATATCTTGTTTAAACAGTATATCCATTGTGGTTCTAATCCCTTTAGAACTAGTTGACTATTTTAGTATATGAGATAGTATGACCCCAGATCAAAACCAGAATAGCTATAAGCCACCTCCTGCTTTTAGACATTATTTATCAGACACTAATGATCACATCTACATACTTCATAATAGATTACAGTAGATTGTTTTGATGGCTGCATGATGGGGCATAAAGGCATGTACTATATGTACGAGACCTGTGATAGACAGTCTGTCAGTTTCAGGAAAGTGATCACAACTATTCAAGCTGCAAATGTATGGCAGGACCAAAGCAAGCAGCAATCGGTTTGTACTGCCATCTATCTTGATTATTCTCAAACAGTCGCAGTCTTTACTTTACAAGGTTACGTTAATGACTATGAATCTTCTGAAGTAAAACATTCACATTCTTACAGAGAACACCTCACCTCAAGTCATCCTGTCGCCATAAATACTGAACGAGCTAATCCACTTTATTTAAACATCAAAAGAGCATTAAGAAGGTGAGAACAAACATTTATCAAACTCAGAAACAACTTTTTTGTGTCCGCCCCTGCAGTTCATCAGATGTGTAGCTCTCAAAATGGAAAATGAAAAGTGAATTGATGGAGTGAACCATTGGGGTTGCTAGACTACAACTGCATAAATGGGATGCATCTAAAAAAAGACTTCAACCAAAGTATTTGTCTTTTCCTTTTAACATACCAAGGTTCTGCAAGGCCAAAACTTGTTTTAGTTGTTAGTTGAATTGTAATGGTGGATTCCACTTTCTAATTTCTAATGTGGGCTGATTAAGGATTCTGTGGCAGGACTGCCTCATGACACTACAGTGAATCACTAGAGCATGAGCTGGTAAATGAGGTGTCTGACTGCCTGGGCTAGTGTTATCTCGAAGCTGCTATGTACAACTGCCTGCCGTGTAGGTGGTGAAGGCAGGTGACAGTAGGAGAGACAGAAAACGAGGGAAGAAGAGGGTTCGAAGGGCAGAGAGTGGGTGACAGACACAACGGCTTACCGAAGGTGGAGAACACCTGACAAAAAAATCTGAGGCGGGGGTGGAGGTCCATGGGTGCCTGGTGTGTTAGGCATGTGATAAGTGATAGTGGAATTTTTTCTCCCACCACAAAAGATATTTAGGATGTCTATGATGGTCCCACACCCCTAGTACAGCTGCATTTGAAGCTGACTAAGACATACTGTAACTTACTATGCCATACTAAGGGCAAACATCCAGTATGAAGGGGCTGCGGATTGTGAGCCTGGAGGGTGGATATAGAGGCACTTAGGCTGGGGACAAAGCCCCTGCACACACCCCCATCCACTGGGTCTGCTGCCAACTTTGTGCCTCTGGTATGGCATACTTTTAATCAAATCTTACGTTAAACAATTACAGATGAAAAAAATAACAGGATGCAAAAAAATCATTTAAATAAAACACTAAACTTTGCAGATAAATAATAAAAGAACCATTTGCTCTAACTTGAAATATATTGTCACTTCTCTCCTTCCAAGAATTTTTATCACATTTGGGAGGATTTTAATAAAGCATGGCCCACAAACTGCAGTCTAATGTCTGAATAATACTGTTTCATTTGCAATGAAAATATTCCGAGACCAGGCAGATTCACATCATTGAAGTGTTGCTCTGCAGCTGTCAAGTAGATTATAATTTATGAGCAAGGAAATGTTCCACACATGTTCCTTACTTATCATAGAATGGCACATTTAAAAAAGGACCAAATATGCTGGAATACCCTGATTTAGCCTCTGGTTTCCAATTACAATTATACTTAAATTTTACAGGGCCTAGCAATAGTTTTTAACTTTTGATTCTGTGACATGACAAATTTTTGTGTTTTTTTTTATAATGTATTGTAATATTTTTAGCAATCTATTGAGAATGTGTTGTTTTTTTGAAAATAACAGAGTGACAAAATACACTGAATTACTTATTTTTTTTTAAGGCATAGATTTGTGACTTTATACAAGAACATTTGTTTTTGTATAAAAATGTACTTTAAACACACAATCTAAAAATTGTCTGCCCTTGACAGACAAGCCCTGACTGATCAATCGTTGTTTGGCTAAAATTAAATTTTCAAACTTCTCAGCTGAATACTGCCGTTAACATGCCCATATTTCCATTACTCCTTTCCATTTTACTTTCTGTTACTATTTATTGTCCAGTCCTCCTAGTGTTTCTTGTCAGTTTTCCAGGTTTTTTTATTAAAGCATTATTATGCTCATCCCACAATCCAGTCTGCCCTTTGGACCTTCGTCCAATCCACACAACATGACACAAAAACACTACAATGTGGCTAAATTAAAACAATTGTACAAAGACCATGACCCCAAACTTCTCTAAAATGATGCAAAAGACTCATTGCCAGTGATCAGTAATGCATAAGGCACAATCAGTTATTAAGTTTAGGGGGCAATTACTTTTTTACACAGTTTGGTTTAGATAGCTTTTTTACCATAACGCTGTAAAATAAAGAATCTAAAAATAGTTGTTTTTTTCGGGATTAAATATGTGCTTTAAAAACACATTATTGACTTACTGAGCAATGTGTGCTTTGTCTTAAAAATGCACTTTTAAAGAACAATCCATAGATTTGGTCAATGAGATGAGTCACAAAAACCAAAACATGGATTGTTTAGATATAAAGATGACTAAACCATGTAACAATGTCTATATTAATGTCTCGTCTAATGTGATGCTGCTCTTTAAGTAGGATGAGTCATAACAAGAATCTGAACAAAGGAAATGCTTTTAGCCAAGGACTCTAACAGGTGTTCTACTAAAAGACAAACACATTAACGTTGTTTTCACATTATGATTATACTTTAATATGGTATTTCTAAATTGTAGATATTAAGTACAATTTGTGCTATTTCTGTTTAAAGCACTCTTCATGTTTATTGGCAGTCCTGGTAGATGTTCGTACAACAGCCTTAAAATAAAGTTGTCTTTCACTGCAGTATCATAATGTTGCACTGAGGATTTTAGAAAAAGTAAACTTCTGCTAAGATCACATTTATTTAGCAGAAAAAAAATAGTTATTCATAAATAAATTTGCTTTTTGATTTATTTATCTTAATTTTTCCCAAAATCAAACCTCTTTATGTTTACTTTCTTTTTTACATGGATCAAAGTGCTGTGGAACTTTAAATGTGTAATTTGTTACTTCCTACCTTTCTTGGAAATATAAATAAAAATATTTCTATTGAAAGAGTAGTGAACATCCAATTCAAGCAAGGTAGATATGGTGTGTGTTTCCTAAGTCAGAAAATAACTACCAGAGAATAACTACTCACCTTAAACCAAGTTTATCTTGCCAACCCTAACACTAAAGGCGAAAAATGTCTTCAAGGTTTATTGACCGAAAACTGTTGCAGCTTTTTTCAGAGTGAGATATTAAACTGCAAGGATGAGGATGTGTTGTATATGTTCACATATATGGCAGGAAACAGTATATGTAAATGTTTTAGAAGTCATTGTTCATTCTTTTAGTTCAGTAATATCCAGCTGGTAACTAAGACAAATCAATAAATTAAGAAAAGATGAGGTGCCCAAACACAAGAAATCCGCAGATTTATAGACATTCCTTTATTACTGTATTCTATCTGGCCACACAGGAAAAGCCCAAAAATCCACATGTAAAAGATTCTGTAAACGCAACAGCAGCAATTACTCTTAGGTGACACAAAAGACTAATGCAGTCTTAGACAACATTCATAAAATAAATGGTTCCCGCTTGAAGGTAATAATGTTGTGAGTTTCTTACAGCTGTTTCCAAAAGGGTGTTGGTTCATGCTAATAGTTCTTTTAGGAGAGTAATTTAGCAATCTTAGGAAACTACTGATTATAAGAAGCAGCATAATCTGAAAGTGAAATGTAACTCCTATTTCAGATAAGTCCTATTTGGACGTTGCTACTGATTCTACAAGACCGTTTTTAACCAAAGGAGATGTGTTACAGAAAAAACAAAAGCCTAAACATTTTCTGCTGAAATCATCAGTTAATGTTTCCACATGATAGTTTCAGTAGCTCCTGTTTAATGAGAACAAACACAGGAAGGAAAGGGAATATGCATATTGAAAACAAGAACAATAACGGCTATGCAATGATTACCAGTCATGCTTTGAAAATATTCCTATAACTGAGGAGCATTCACATGTTTGGAGAGGTTTCCAGGGAACAACTCGGTCAATTTGTTTTTTGAACTTTTCCAAAGTTAAGCAATTGAAAAAAATAACATATAAAGGGTGTGAATGGTTTTCAAAGTTGTTTAGAAGATTGGCAAGTGTCAGCATACATGCAGATGTGTGTAATGTTTGACTTTTGATAAATCAAAACTTTTCTATTGACCAATCAAAAGAAAATATATATTTTTTAAAAGACCAATTTAATTCTTACTCTAAAGGCAATACGTTTGGAAGGCAGGCCAATACAGATAAAACATTTGGAAGCAACTTTATGTTTTCTTTCTCAATGCTTTTCTTAAAAGGCAGTGTGAGTTTTATGAATTTTGGGATGTATTTTCTGTAGATTCTGCTATCATTGATCAGCAATATTTTCTTTCATTCATCTTGTAGGTAACTGATGTCACCTTACAATTGTTACAAAAAGAAGTGCTTAGCTTTAGGTTTAAGAAAATTTGCAGCAGTCTCAACTTCAGTGAGTGGGTAAAAAATGTTAGCCCCAAATTATTCAGATGCCTCATTTAGATTTCTAGTTATTTTCATTCAGCCAAGAACTTTGGTTATGATAATAAATGAGACAAAAATTTTTCAAAAGATAAAATAATATAAAAGGAGTATGCATTTTTAAAAATAATATATCTGTATTATATGGAGTTTTGACGAAAATTCAATCTGGAAGACTCACCTCCACCACCGGCTCTGTACTATGACTCCATCATGCGTCTCCGCTCCAACCAATCAGCGTCAAGTCTGCATTCCTTCTTTACCCAATCACCCTTCAAGGCTTCGCTTTCAACTCCCTTATTATCAGGCCTCCACTCCATCACCAGTATCGGATCCCGGGGAGGAAGACATCTCTAATCCTAATCCTAAATCATTCATTCAAACTCATGTCATTCATAGCATTCATGTCTTCCTCCGGGGTCCGGGCGCCAAAGAAATAAACATCTGCTATTTAACTTCTCTAATCGGCATCTTTGTGTTTTTATTGTGAGTCTTAACAGGATTGAATTTCATTTTCATTAATAAATGGCATATCAAACATTATTTATATAAATCTCAATAATCATTGAAAAAAATTTTTTGGCACCACTTCTTATAACTGCTGACAAGTAGTTTTATTTTTTCACAGGGTTTTTTTTTCACTGTTTGACAATTTTTTTGGTAATGAGCTCCCCAAGTAATTAAAGTAGGATGCCCTCCTTGCCAAAACCCTAATATTTGGCTTGGTAAACTTAAAATGTCACTTTAAAGCTAAAAAAATCTAATATCTAATAATAATTGTAATAATTAATTTGATAAGTAAGTCTTGTGTAATTTTGCATTTTTTACGTATACCAGTGAAGCTGGGATGTTTTCGTTTTTTGTTTTTGTTTTACAAATTTGATCCTGTGTCCAAATATTTGGTCTGTAGTGGAGATGTTAACAAAATAATCAATGACATTTACCTTAATCCAGAATGAATGCCAAATATTGCTTCTAACGCTCCACAAAGGGAAGAACGAAGGACCAGAAGACATAACCGAATGGAAGGACATTATGCACAATAGCCTTATCATTACTTTCAGACATCCTACTAACAAATTAGATTTTCTGATTTTGAAACTAATGTAAGTCTTACTGAATAAATTGTGAGGATTGGGAAAACAGCAACCAAAATTCACTGTTGTCTTTTCCATTCTTATTAACATTACGGTGTAAGCAATTATTTAAATCTCACCACTTTCTTTTTACCTACAAGATCTTTGGTTCTCAAACTTTTCATAAAAAGTACATCCGTAAACACTGAGGTTTATCATAAATACCAACATTTTGATAAGCATTATAAAACAGTTTTGCAACTGGAATTGAATATTTTCAGCATCTCTGTTTTTTATTTTTATTATTAGCAGAATGGCAAAAAAGAGACTGAAAAAATACTGTTCTTTTATTTACATTGTGTGTGTTGCTTAAAGTGAGACGTTTTCTTGTTTATTACATCTCAGAAGTTGACATTTCCAAGATCCAAATTGAAAAAATTATCAAGATATGATCTGAAGTCAAAACTCAAGCTTAAAATCCAAAATGGCTACATGCATGTAGCACCTATCAAATATGATAGGTGTTGTAATGAACGGTTTATTTGCAATTCTGACCGTTTGCATCTTAATAAAACTTTCCCACACAGGACAGAACCACCTCTGATAGAAAACATGTTGCATTTCTAGAAAAAGTAAAGAAGATTTATTACCTGGCATTGCAAGTAGTTGGTAGCTTGTAACTGCGAATGGCGAATAGTATAGCCTGCAGATATTCTGCTTGCAACTGGAACATGACAAAGCTGGGTTTTGTCATTTGCAGATTCACATTTCTGCCTCAAAGTTCAATCAGTATCGACTGCCTTTATTGGTTCACTACCATCTGATTTGCTTTATAGTGGTAGTTCCATAAACATTATCTGCACTTCTCTTTGAGTTTGAAGCCAAAACGAATGTGCTTTTATGGCTCTTAATTAGTTTTGCCTTTACTTATAAATGGTGGACACAAAATTTATTTTGATTACGCCTAAACATAACCGATTATTATTATCTGATTCAACAAAGCACACTGTACTTCATGAGGAAGCGTAGGACCTTCAGGGTTTGCAGCAAGATGCTGCATATCTTCTATAAGTCTGTTGCGGAGAGTGTGATCTCTCCTGCCATCATCTACTGGGGTAGCAGCATCAGAGCCAGGGACTTTAAAGAAGGCTGGCTCTGTTCTGGGGACTCCTCTGGAACCTCTGGAGATCATTGTACAAAGAAGGATTCTTCATAAAACAGAGATCCTTCCTGCCCACAGCCATCAGCATCTACAACGGCTCTTTGAAGAAACCTCTTTAACATGAACTAAAACAACATTTAATTTCCCTTTGGGATTAATAAGGTATTTTTGGATTGAATTGAATAATATTTCAATTCCAAAAAAAGGGAAAGAACATGTCCTGCCTCAAAGTTTCCCTCTAGCTCTTCAACCATAAAATAAGCCATTGTTGTGAGTTCAATTACAACTTGATCGCAGTCCTTTGACACTCCACCGCTCCAATCATCTGCAGATCTTACCAGCCATTACAGCCAGCAGCTGGCAGTCAAAGGTTCGCTATAATGAACCTCACATTTTGCCCAGAATACATCTTGACACCATTGATGAATAGAAGGTGGCTGGTTGTCATTACAACCCTGAATCTGCAGCTTTATCTACTCTTTGTGAATCTGAATCAAGTTGGGAAGTGGCACTTGGTTGACACTTGTGGTTTTTTTCACATGAGCCTCAGAACTTTGGTTATGAGCTGACTAATTTTGCCATCCCTGTCTAAAATATTTAAAAAAATAAAAATAAAACATGCATATTAATACTACTCATTAGCTTGGTAAAACAATGGAAAGGCTATTTTGATTTATTTGTTATATATCTTCAAGATTTTACATTGGGATAAACTTTGATGTTTAACTTTTAAGGATGTAACACTATTGCAATGCTTCCTAGAGTCAACATTTACCCTGGAACCAATTTACAGATAGAATGAGCAGTTACTTTGTACTTAAACTATAAAATAGAAGGTTCATTAGTATGTGAAATCAACTAAATCAACTGGAATTACCAGCTATTATGACTTTCTTAAAAAATTTCTGTGGTACAGATTTGTGCTTAGAATATTTTAGAGACTGCTGCTATCATGTAATTGATGTATTTTCCTCTCTTTTTTTCTCCACAGGAGCTAGAATTGTCGCCATATGTTAGAGTAAAAAAATAAATAAACAGAAATAAGCCTCAAGAAGCTGATAAAAGAAGTCAAGCTAAAGAGAAGAAAAGATGGATCGCTGTTGCCAAGTAATAATGACAGGCTGAAAGATGAAGAGACAAGTATCCATAATTTTGTTAAATAACAGAGATGGTGGTCGAGCAAACAGCTTCAAGCAGAAGCATTTGAGGTCATGTTGTCATTAACCAGCTACACTTGAGCAAGCCAATCACCAGAGAAGCCAATAATCAAATACGGGTAATTGAGTGCAGTGTAAACTTGTCCATGCTCCTCTGGAGGTTCTTTGTGTTTAAGGAGACCCACCGACCCCTATCCTCTCCCTTGCTCTTCAGGGTGTGAGAGTACAGCAGTGTGGACGTGTGTGGGTGTGTTGGAGGTGTGAGCGGACCTCAGAGGTACACTCAACGAGAGAGTGAGTGGGGCAATTCAGGGGCACGCTTGACGCAAGCAGGGGGGCCGGAGGGGCCGGGCGGAGGCTGAGCTTGCAGATGGGCTCAGCAGGGAGTGTGTGTAAGCAGTAGGAGAGCTGAGAACTCTGAAGCACGACGCCAGTAAACCTCAGAGGGAGCTGAAAAGCCAGCATTCAAAGTGCAAATAAACTGTAGTGTGAGTGGGTGATATGCCATATCAGACCTCCACTGTGTGAAAGTTTAGGTGCATTGTGAGGGTTCAGACTGGAACATAATATTTTTTTTTCTACTTTATAGACACTAAAGATACGATAGGCTTTTTTGGTCATGCTAAAATAATTGTTTTACATTATTTATCATTTAGTTGACACCCTCATAAATGCATTAATCCAATTTTATCTGTGAAAGGTTACAGATGGCTGGAGCCTAAAGACACTCGGACAGCAAAAACTCTCAATTGTCTTGTGTTTCATTTTGGTTTGCAACAAAGCCTGTCTTTCACTGCCTTTGGAGGTTGGAGAGGTGATGGTGGAGTCCAGTAGCCTTTTAGAACCTGACTTAGATGCTTCAATATTTAACCACATCCCACAGAACTCTTCATTTTTCTAGTCAATGCATCATCACAGAGCTGGTCCAGTATGTGGCAATAATTCATCAGCCACTACAACTCCAGTAATTTCCCCTCTATATAATCCATGTTCTATAGAACGGTTGACCGCAGAAGTGCAGGTTTGGCTAGTTGTAGATTTTTTCTAGAATGCAGCAGGGGTCGTGTGAAAACAAAGGTAGTAAAACCTGGTAAAATTTGCACCATTGCAGGAGAGTGATACCCTGAGTATAATTTCATAAAAAAAAAAAATTTAAAACATGATGTACAGTGGGAGAACAAGTATTTGATACACTGCAGATTTTGCAGGTTTTTCCCACTTGCAAAGCATGTAGATGTCTTTACTTTTTATCATAGATACTCCTCAACTGTGAGTGATGAAATATAAAATAAAAATCCAGAAAGTCACGTTGTGTGATTTGTTTTGTAATTAATTTGCATTTTATTATATATGCCAACCTTGAATAAAATAATGTTAAAAAATGTCTGTGTTTAGAGGGTGTCCTGTTGTATCTATACTGTACTTGGACAGATACTGGACAAATTGATTTTTTGTAAATAGTCTCCAAGTGTGTGTTTTTGGTTGGATCCGCAATGTCTGATGAATTGTAGACATTTGTTAGAAATCTCTAAAAATGGAAAGGGCAGTATCATGCAGTGGGGATACATCATGAATTATTTTCCTCAAAAGAGAGAAAGGAAATAGACTTCAGAAGAACTCAAAGACCTCAAGTCACTCAAATAGAGTTTGCCCTAAAACACATAAACTCCATTTGACCCAGTTGGTCTTGCACAGTTTTCTGTCACAAAGTTCAAGAGGGTTTATGCTCAAAAAGACTTGAATTTCTATCATTTTTGAGAAGTCTTCAAATAGTCTTTATTTCATTTCTGAAATAAATACATTTTTATTGGTTAAAATTTTGAAATCTTAATTTGTGTTTGAAATGCATTGCAGTTATGAAGTTTGTAATTTCCTACCACTTCTTCCATTGTGGATCGTGGGGGAGCTGGTTCCTATCTCCAGCAGTCTATGGGCGGGAAGCGGGGTACACCCTGGACAGGTCGCCTGTCCATCACAGGGCCACTTAACTAACAGCTTCATTTTAATTATTACTCACAAAGTTAATTAGAAATACAGTTGCTTAAGTTTCTAAATTCTAAACATTTGTTCACACGGGGTTTTCAGTAAAATTTTTAAAGAACTTGTATCTTTTACAAAATAGTAATATTTCTTAAACAAAATAACTAATAATTTTAACCAAATAAGTTTGCAATTTTTTTACTTTCTCTTAACAAGAGCATGTGATGTTCTCCATACAACACAATGAAGATACTAAAGCCATTTGTTCTTTTTCCAAACATTTTGCATTTTATTAGAGGATTTTCAAACTATATTAGCACATTAGCTAAGCTCATTTTATAAAACAATTTTAAATGTTCCAGAGTATCTTTCTAAGCCTTTCTTTAACGAAAGGTTTTGTGGCTTTAGGAATAATATATTAGGATGCACTTTGATGATGTATTTTGTTTGCTGAAACTCAACTACAACCATTTTTCATGTCCCCGAGTTAATGGTATTCTTTTCTTTTTCTGTGGTTTATGATGACGAACACATCGTTTTTTAAGATTTGTTGATCATTAGCAAGAATAATCCCAACTATGCAGCTCATAAACCCTTTTGCTTGGAATATTTAATTAAAGTGGTTGGGTTGGACAAACTTAAATGGTTTTCATTAATCCACTTCATGAAATTAGAACATTTTTGAGAACTGAGAATTATAATTAGAATTTAGGAGAAAATAAAAGAAAAGAAAAACCAACAATGAAATCAATCTTGAGTGATTCTGCTAAAAAAAGAGAGAAGCACAAAAAACATTAAGTTCTCATATTAAGTTTGGTGACTTGTTAGATTTTGAAAGGTAATAGTATTCTCAGATTGTTTAAAAAATGAGGAGCAAATAAAGAATAACAAGACAGTGCCAAATATTTTCAAAAATAAACCAGTGATGCATAAAGGCACGATTTACGTTATACATTCTAGTTTAAACAATATAAGTATAGCAAAAAATAGATTTTTCTATCTTATTTTTAGTTTAAGTCTTTAAACCAAGAACAGTGTGGTCATATGTGAGGAATCAAATGGCCAGATTTCATTTTCAAGTGCCAACTATTTATTCTGCAGACTTGCAAAACTACTGCATCATCTGCTACAATGGCCAAGAATGATCACCAAGCACCTGGTTCTGTTATGCAAGTCACACAGTTAAGTCCCACACTCTGTTTATTCTTGTTTATTGGGGTATTTGTTTTTCAATTTGTGTGTCTTTGCATGACTGCTGTGCTGGCATGCCACATGTCAGCTAGAATGCTCCCACTATCCAAGTCTTTTTTCTCAGAGAAACAATATATCTGACTTGACGAAAATGCGTCAAAATCCATGTCGAAGACTGATTATAGTGGCTTGTCGAGCATAGTTTTTACAAAAGCCAAAATATTATTCAGAAATGTATTTCTTTGTGTTGATCCTAGGTATTTCCTAATATTCTTGCTGTTTACTGTTTACTGTTAGTTCTTACCGCCCCCCTGGGTGATCTGGACGTTCACTATACAGAAACAGAAACAGGTTTATGGCAAGGCAAGGCAACCCGGTAAACAACTTTTAGAAGAATTACATCATAAGAAATGTCTATATGCTTGATAGATGTCTTAACTAAATTAGGTAGATATTTTATTTACCTAACATTTACCTTATTTACCTGACATTTATTAGAAGTCTAAATACACTCCTCTATTAACAAAGCAACAGTGACACTAGCCTTAAATTCAGTACCCATCAAAAGTTACTCCTGTGTGCTCCTAACTGAACTATTCATGGGGATACTAACTCTAGCGCAAATAATGTACAAGTTCTAAACCTTTTAACATGTATTTTTCAGATTTCTAATTTGGTTACAACAACATCACATTTTTCTATACAAATAAAACTCATTTTTAGTGTTGCTGTGTAATGGTTCTGGTTTGAAATTGTGATTTTTGCTGCGTATCTGTTTTTTTTTAAGGGACAAACTAAACTTGGTCTCTGATCCTGTATAGTTCACTTGCTTAACTAAAATCTGTCAGTACAGTATATATATGTAAATTTCTAAAAGCATTTATCATTATTCACTTAATTATTTGCCCAGTTTTTCACAATTTAGCAAAATTTGTTTAAAACATCCAATTAAATTAATCTGTCTTTGAGTTTTGTTTATCCTTTAAGATATTTTGAATGATTTAAAGACCTCATTTTAGTCCACAGTCAAGTTGTTTTTCTTCGTAGCTCAGGTAAGACATTTCTGATGTTGTCTCTGGTTCAGGAGTGGCTTGACAAGAGGAATGCAACATATGGAGCCCATTTGTAAGATTCTTCTGTGCACAGTAGCTCTTGATGTGCTGACTCCAGCCTCAGTCCACTTTTTGTAAAGCTCTCCCCAATTCTTGAATGGATTATGCTTGACAACCCTCTCAAGGCTGTTGTTTTTCCTGTTTCAGGTGCACATTTTGGTCAGGATCTGCCATTTTGTTCTTTGTTTTTGTGTACTTGGCCGTTAAAGGTTTTCCCTGTTCCTTTGATTAGTAGTTTACTTTTGTCTAGTTAATATTTGCTTAGATCCTTGTGCTTGTGTGTTTACTTTAGATCTATTTTCTTCCCCAAGTCCGTTATTTAGTTTAGTTCTCTTGCACTTGTTTGTTTTGTTCCTTATGGTATTTCCCCTCTTTGGTTTTATTTAGTTTTAGTTTCTCGTTTAGTATTCTTGTGCTTGTTTACTTGTAGAGTTACTATTCATGTTAGCTTATGTTTAGGTTTCTGTTAGGTTAGGTTCTCCTCCCAGTCAGTTTAGTGTTTGTTTCCCTTAGAGTCATCTCTAGTTTAGTTTCCCCTCCTGTCTCTGCGTTTCCCAGCTCTCGTTGCCATAGAAACGTATTCCCTCAGTTCCCTGCACCTGGTCTTCACACCTGCTAGCAATCATCTGATTACCTGCCTCTCTCATTCTCTTTGTTTCACCATTCACCCCTCTGTATAAAAGCTTACCGGTTTCACTTGTTCCCCGTTGGTTCCTCCTGTTATCTTCCTGTGTCTCCAGCTCCGTATCCCTGTGTTAGCCTTTTGTTTATTTGTGATTAAAGAAGAAGACTTCTAAAACTATGTGGCTTCCAAGCATCTGTCTGCATTCCGGTCCCTACCAACCACAAACCCTCACAATTTTCTTACCACTTTTTCCTTCCATTCAACTTTCTTTAAATATGGTTGGATACAGCACACTGTGAACAACCAGCTTTTATAGCAATGTACTTCTGTAGCTTACCCTTCTTGTGGAGGGTGTCAATGACTTTCTTATGGACATCTGTCAAGTCAGCGGTCCTCCCCATGGTTGTGTATGGTTGGCTATAAAATGGCCATTATATAACATGTATATGATAAAAAAAGCATTTTTTATTTGTGTTATGAAATATTCAAATTTTCTGAGACTGAATTTGGGGTTTTCATTATCTGTAAGCCATAATTATCAAAATTACAACCAAAAGATTGAAATATTTCCCTCTTTGTGTGATGAATCTCTATTATACGTGCATATCAGTTTCAAATAAGAAACAAAAAATATTGACATTTTTTTTAGATGTACCTGTATGACAGCTCAAATTATAGCTTTCATTTTGTTTCATTTCAATTTGGAAAAGCCAGTCGCTACAAATCATGACACAACTAACACTTAACCTACCCCTGATTAATGTGGAAAAAAAAACACAATTTTGTCTACGGTGTATCAAACACTGCTCTGTGTGGTGTATGGGATATTTATCCAAACCTTGCAGTAAACCTCTCCAAGCCTTATCGCTGACAATTTAGTTGTGTTCCTTGGTCTTTGTGATGCTGTTTGTTTACGTTATTTGTCTAACAAACCTCTGAGGCCTTCACAGATAACCTGGATTTATAGTCATATTAAATTGCGCAGATGGGAACCTATGTATTAATTCGGGAACTTTGAAGGCAACTAGTTGTGCTGGATGTTATTTTGGTGTGTCAGAGTGAAAGGGGGAATGACAATTCCATGCCACATGTCACATGCCATTTTTATTTGGAAAACCTTTCAAAAACCATGTAGCATTTCCCTTCTTTGTGTTAATCTTCAACATAATAGCTGAATAAAATACATTTAAGTTTGCAGTTATAGCATGGCATGATGTAATTTTCATGAGCCTTACTCCATTTAGTGCAAAAAAAGTCATATTTCTAGTAATGTAAAATGACATATGCCTAGTGTTCTTTTGGAAACACAAAGTGCTCAGGGCAAGGTCTCCATCTTCTCAACTGGTAATGGTGTATGACAGCAAAGTCACAGTTGGCACAGTTGGTATCGTAACAGCTTGTGCAAATGGCCAGCAAAAAGGGCAATTAAGGTTTAAAAAAGAGGTATGCAAAGTAAAACAAAAACCCTAGAATCTCTGAATGGAGTTGGTCATTTGATCTCATGAGATTATTATAAAATTATTCCAATCTTTTGCCATCAAAACCAATTTGTACTGTTAGCTTTTAATACATGTCAAACACACAGGGTCATGTTTGCATACAGACCAAACATGTGCAGATTTTGGCATCCTTCACAAATAATCACAGCATAGCTTTAGCCACAGCCACTCTGTCACGCTCACCACAATGAAACAGAGGCAAGCGGAGGAGCCAGTGAAGGGGAGGGTCTGCCAAATTGAAAACACGCCAATCCACAGGCCTCTGGGTTTGTCTTTTTTGTGCAAGGAGCGTGCCGAGTGCTCTGTATTTATGGTGGAAAATCAGATTCTACAAATAACATGAAGTCCCCTCCAGTGGCGCTGGAGACCCCTCTTACAGTGCAGGCGCGTGGTGCTGAATGCAGGAGGAACAGCTTGTTGGCTCCCTCAGGAACCGACCTGCCGACTTCATGCAGCTGTGTTGAGAATTGTCATTTTTAAATATTCAAATATTTAATCAGCTGAAAGGGCTCTTAAAGAACACACACTAGAGCTGCAAGAGAGAGATCTGTTTTAGTGCTTGCTTAAAGAAACGTGTTTATATTGGTGTGAGCCTTTTGATGAAACATACAGTAAGATTTGGACCTCGTAGGTTTATCTTGAAGGATTGTTAATATTTTCAGTTTTTTTGTTGTTCTCTAACTGGAAAATCTTTTTTTCACACCAACCAAATAATAATGGATCCATTCTCCTATATTACTGCTAGTTGATATCGACTAAAATGCATCCTGAAACCATTATAAATCTCAGATGCTAATGCCTCTGACCTTCAGGTTGCTAATCTGTCTCTGTCATTCTTTTGTGTTTATTCCCTCTGCGGGGTTAGATGACATGGCACATGAACTGACTGACAAATGTCAGTTTAGAAAAGAACATGTGGGAGTTTTTAGATAGCAAAACAATGACTGCACTAATACTATTCTGCACTTTACAGAATTTTTGTCTTGTCTAAAAGATCTTAAAAAGTAACATATCATGCCCTTATATAAGGAAAATCAAGAACAGATAAACAAATGCGGTGACATCAGTGTGCAAAAAATTACAAAGATATTTCTAGGCCTTTGGGACCCCAGCGAACCACAGCGTGAGCAACCATGGATTCTGCTCTCTACCAGAAAAGGAGAATGTTCAGCCATCTGTTTGTGACCTTCAGCTTATATGTGCTTGCGTTATACAGCAAGACAATAATCCAGAGCAAACCAGCAAGTCCACCTCCTACAGCCTGAGAGTTTGATTTGTGACCTGAAAGTGTTTTAAGGCTCTACCAAAACCTACTGTAGTTGTTCTGCTGCAGATATTCCTCGATCTTCTTCCTGTAGATATTTTTTTCCATCCCAGAATTTTTTTTTCAGTTCCCTCTGCAAAGCTATTAGCTCCTCCTTGTTTGCTGATCCAATGGCTCTCTTTTTCTCCTTGAGTAGAGCTTTTATTTCAGGGTTGATCCAATGCTTGTTATTGGAGAAACACCATACCTTCATAAGGGGCACATTGTTGTCCACACAGAAGTTAAAGTACAAACTGTCTTTACAATCATAAACAATGAGGAGGTACCCCAGGTAATTCACCCAGCTAACTGATGCTGCCTTAGAGTCATTGTAATATAAAAAATATTTGGCAGTTTTACTTTGTTTGCACACAGTTATTCTCATAGCTGTAAACTAGCGATGGACAAAGATATTAAAGCTTTGAATAGCAATTCCAGTCAATTGTTTGAGCTTTATATGATATGTTTGATTCCAGGTAGCTAATTGTTGTTTGTCATAAAAACTATTAAACTAATAAACTATTACGACAATAGTTGTGGATCCCTTCAAGCTTCTGGAAAAGTAACCAGAAGAAATTGTGGAAAGACAGTCATATAATCTTAAGGTATCAACAAGTTGTCTAGGAGGCACAGTCAAAACACAGCTCTGGTTGGGTGACCCAAAAATGAATTTTCTGGCCTACATGGCAAACACTTATGTGGAGAACTAGGAAGAATAACACTGGGCAATCCCCTGAACACAATATACCTATTGTGACATATGATGTGGCAGCATCATGCTGTGTGGACTTCATCAGCATGATGTAAACTGGGGATGGGCGACAATTGTCAAAGCCTTACATAGTAATTTCAATCTGAAAACACTCACAAAGAAAGGGATGGCAATTAGAAAAGTTTCAATGATGATAAATTACATGGTTATTTCTTTGGCGCTCAGACCTCGGAGGAAGACATGAATGCTGAGAATGACATGAGCTAAGATGATAATTTGTAAGGCTTAGATTTAAAGATGTCTTCCCCCTGATCCGACAATGGTGGTGGATTGGCGGCCAGGGAGCGAGGAAGCCAGGAGTAGATGTGAAGGAAGATGGTGGAGGTGGGGTGGAGGAGGGATGAGCTCAGCTGACAAGCGAGGATGAACACGGCAAAAGGTCCTTTAAAAGCAAGGCGTCGGAAGGTGATTGGATAGAGAATCAGACGGTCAGGATGCTGATTGGAAGGCCGGGAGACATACAGAAGAGTCATTGGAAGGTGGAGGCAGTGAAGGTGAGTCTTTCATTCAGAATTTTCGTCAAAACTCCATTCCAGCAATGGCTGAAATTCCAACAAGTTTAAAGTGAAATTGTTTTCTCTTTCTTCCCTATGTTTGATGCCATCTGACGAGGTTGCAGCAACAATCCAAAAATAATACGATGAGCCTTCTACTGTAAGACCTGTATCCAATTCAGCTCACTAGTTGCAGAGCGATATTCCTCCTAAAAGTTCTGAATGAGCCAAACAGGAAGCACTTTTATTTGTAAAAATCTAAAATGTCTTTATTTGTAATGGTAATAGCTTAACAGTGGGAGATAAGATGTTAGAGGTAAGTTATTTTTTTAATATATCAAACAAAATGTTTTTAATACAGAGTGTAGTTGTACAAAAAATTGTGTAATCATTTTTTGATGCTCCCACTAACATAAACAAATTATTATTAGCAATTAATAGCCCATGGTTTTGAAAACATTCCTAGACACCCTTTCACATGAGAATATGTGAATCTCTGTATGAATCTCAGCTCTCTGTATGAACTGCAGTAATATCAATGATTGCATGAGATAGTGGTTTTCCATGAGACCCAAATCCCAAACCTCGTGTCTGAGTCAGGTCTCAAACCTTAGTGCGCAAGTATAAATCAAATCAGAAGAAGTCTTTAATATGGCATCTTAAGTCTAACCTGAGTTCAAGTGTGAGACTAGACTCACCAGCATTGCTTTTGGCTAAATAAAATGGATTAGACTTTGTCTAGGCCACAAATAAAGCTTTGTACTATTTTGTTTTCTTTTAGTTGTTTAGAGGAGGACTTGCTGGTTTGTTCTGGATTATTGTCTTGCTGTATATAAGCACATACAGTATGAGCTTAAGGTCAGAAACAAATGGCTAAACATTCCCCTGTAGGATTTTTTGGTAGAGAGCAAACCTCGTGCTTAAATCAATTATGGTAAGTCTCCCAGGTTCTGGAGCAGCAAAGCAGCCCAACCCATCATTGTTATGATTTGTGGGTGTTTTGGGGTTTTTGTTGGTCTTGTTTTTATTGGGGGTTTGAATCATCCATTCCTGGGTCCTCCGTTGTACCACACCTGACATCATACCACCAACGTGGCTCTCTGTGTGACGATATGTTGTATTAATTTTACATTACAGGTATCAAGCGAAACATCTTCCAAAAAGTCCCTTTTTTGTCTTCACAGTCCACACAATATTGTTCCAAAAAGTCTTCAAGATATACTTTTTTTACTTTATAAATTTAAGACTGACCTTTGTGTTCCTTTTGGTTTGCAGTTTTGCCACAGGAACTCTTATGAATGAAGTTTTTGACCAGACTCTTTATTTATTGTTGAAACATGAACCCATGGACTTTATGACATCCTGGATGGGTTGTCTGTGAACTCTCAGAGAAATTCTAGTAATCCAGTATATGAGGAACTTTGCTGGCACCCTTCCTGTTAATCCTCTACACTGCAAACTTCTCTATCTACTCCTCAGGCTGCCATACACAAATTTTCTCTGATGACTCTGCCATAGTCTGCCTCATCACAGGTGAGGACCACTCAGACTACAGACAGTGGACAACGGACTTCGTCCCAGTAGAATCACCTCCCAATCAATGCGGGGGGAAATTGCAGCAGCACGTTCTAAAAAGGAGACCGGTGGTAGAATCACGAAGTGACTTATGGATATACTTTAAATATGATCCATAAGAAAGAAAAACTGAATATACTTTAGAGAGGGAGTGGTGAGTGGCGATAAACTAGGTGGGAAAAATACCACAACTCTTAAGCAGCACCTGTAGGCTCACCACACTGATGTTCTTTCAAACATAAGTTACAATAAGTCCTAAGTACAATATATACATACTGTTACTTGACAACTGGCTTGTGATAAATTTCATAGTAAGCTTAAACTTCCCTACATTACTCCTGGGGCAATTGGGCTGCTAACTTCAGGATTAAGCTTTGTTGCGCTTAAAACCACGAGGGTACATCCGTGTTGTGCAATAATATGCATAAGTTATTTAATATTTAAATAACTTAAATAAACTTTAAATAACTTTTGGCATACGGGTCGAGCGGTAGTGCGGAGTACCCGGCCTTCTTGGCGTCCCTGTCAGGGGTTCTGCAAAGTGCCCCTCACGGGGATTCTCTTATTCTGCTGGGGGACTTCAACCCCCACGTGGGAAACGACAGTGACACCTGGAGAGGCGTGATTGGGAGGAATGGCCTCCTGATCTGAATCCGAGTGGCCATGTTTCAGGGGGGAATTCGTGCCTCACGTTTAGGAGTTTAAGTATCTCTTTTTGGGGTCTTTTTCACGAGTGGGGGGAGAATGAAGGGAGAGATCAACAGATGGATCGGTGCAGCTGCCGCAGGAATGTGGACGCTGTGCCGGTCCGTTGTAATGAAGAGAGAGCTGAGTCAAAAGGTAAACTCTCAATTTACCAGCCTACCCTTACATATGGAAAGAATGAGATCCTGGATACAATTGGCTGAAATGAATTTCCTCTGCAGGGTGGCTAGGCACTCCCTTGGAGATAGGGTGTGGAGCTTGGACATTCGGTAGGGGCTCAGCGTACATCTGCTGTTCCTCCACATCGAAAGAAGTCAGCTGAGGTGGCTCGAGGATTTATTTCGAATGCCACCTGGACACCTCCCTCAGGAGATCTTTCAGGCACGTCACACCAGTAGAAGGCACAGAGGACGGCCCAGGACAGACTAGAGGGACTATGTCTCCCGGCTGGCCTGGAACACCTTAGGCTGCCTACAGAAGAGCTGAAAGACGTGTCTAGGGAGAGGGAAGTCTGGTCTGGGTGTCTCTGCTGAAACTTCTGCAATCCGGTCCCAGATAAGCGAAAGACGAAGAGTACAAATATAAATCAAGAATTTTCTTGTATAATTAATTCTCAATGTTGCTGTATTCCTTCACCATTATTTTAGTAAAAATTTTATTTAAGGATTATTTTCCAAATTAGAAATCAATATTATTCCGGGCAATTAATCTAAATGTTATTTCGCTAGCCATCACATGGAGTAAATGGTGGGGAGGAACGTCTGTGGACTTTCACAAGATGGCGACAAGTCATATTGAAAATATTTGATTTTGCTGGTGCTAGCATTAGCGGTTTTGGCTACCAAAGGAGGATAGTTTATTTACCAACCCCTTTAGTTTCACATGTTCTTGAAATACCATTAATGAAATATTAAGATGTATATGAGCACCAGTGGCATGCTATGGAAGATCTATGTTTAAACCACTCATTAAAAATAAGTTTGTTGTAACTTTAAAAACACAATACAGCAGATATTAGACTAGCCTTAAGGCTTAGAAGCCTGTTCGCATTAGTTTCACCAGGTAACTGTTTTACCACCAAAAGTAATGCAAAACACTATGAAATACACAATATTTTGATTGTTCCATCCTAAATGAATTTCCTCTGCCCAAACACCATCTCTGACATGAACAGTTCTGATGAAAATGAGGAAGGGAAGTCCAGTGGGAGGTTCAATGGACAGGGGGAAAACCTCTTCAGTCAACGTGATTAGAGACACCATCTCATCTGGGGAAATCAATAGCACAGATTCCTTTTCTGCAGAAGTTCAGAAAGAAAGGTTCAAGATAAGCTTATCCTAATTACCCTTTTACAATGAACGACGGATGCTCAAACAGCAGATCATTACTTAACTTTTGTCATTGTTGCAGATTTTCTTATCAAAGTGGGAGAGAAGTCAACTCATTAACAAGAGAAAGACCGGACTTTGTCTTTATAAGTTTATTCAAAGACATATCAGTGTTTGAAGACCCTGTCACTGAGTTTAGTCAGTGAAGCAGAGCAACGAACAGAAGTCACAAACAGTATTTGTACCAAAAATGAGGGTGTTATCTCAACTTAAAAGAGTTTAGAAATATGGCCCCCAGACCCTCCCTGGGTCAGAGGTAACAAAGTTATTTATGAGGGCACCCATCTACCATCCCTTGAGATATAACACTTCAGGGAGTGTTAACCATAAAACTCTCTAGCATTTGAATTTAGAGTCCATCTACTCTTAAGTAGGTCAGAGGAGAGAGGTAAAGGGAAGGTCACCTCTGAGTAATAAAACACAGAGGTCAGAAAAGAGAGGTGAAGGGAAGATCAGAGCACTTTAAAAGAATTTTCCATTACATCATCCTTGATTGGCGGGTACTCAAACACAAGATTGAAGTCAACTCTGGATCCCAGTTTGAAGAATTAGTAGTCTTCAAGATGGCGCCATCAAGATGGCGCCGACGATGGCAGCCTCGGAGCTTCGCTCTCTCTTTGTTTTTGTAGTTTTTGTGTTTATATGTTTTTCGAGCCACAGTACTGTGGTCTCGGGGCCACAATTTTCAGTGGTCTCATTCAGTAGAGAGAAACTTCTTCACAAAAAGAGAGTCCTCTCTTGGGATTTTTTCCCCCTTTTCTTTTTTTCCATCCGAGGTTCACTGAGCTTCTGGCAAGCGGAGCGGCCCCGGCACTATAACGGGATACTGCGGCCGGAGGCGTCGGAGGGGAAAAGCGAGCTGGCGCCCTAGTAAAGCTCCAAAAAAAGAAAAGAGGACTTCGGCCCCCACCCCTTTAAACCACCTGGCAAATGTTCCCCCCTCTCTAAGCAACAAGATGGACGAGCTACTTCTTCTCACCGGTTTTAAAACTCGGGCCCTCCGCAGATCAGCGGGTTCCTCTGCTTCACCGAGACATGGCTGAGTGAAAACATCCCGGACCGCGTACTGCTGATTAACCGGACTTCCCAGCTGCTCAAAGCGGATCGCAGCGCGGAGCTATCAGGGAAGAAGCGAGGAGGCGGAATCTGTTTTTATATAAACGAAGGGTTTGGTGCAGAGACATAAAATTCTGGGGAAAAAAATGTAGTCCGGATCTGGAGTCATTTTCCCATAATCTGTAAACCGTTTTCCCAACCGAGAGAGTTTTCCTCGTTCATAAAAATGGCTCATATTTTCCCCCCCGCATGGCTGCACTTCTGCCGCGGGGAAAAACATCTTGCTGAGCTGATTACAGACGTGGAGAAAAACACCCTGACTCTTTCATCATAAATACTGGGAGATTTTAAACAGCGCAGATCTCTCAAATGAGCTCCAAAATACAGACAGCATATTAAGTTCCCCACCAGAGACCAAAAAAACACCTGGACCCCCTGTTACACAGCTTTTAAAGGGGACTCATACCATGCTGTTACCAGGGCTGCTCTGGGACTTTCGGATCATTGCCTTTATCCACCTCATCCCAAACTTACAGACAGAAACTAAGTTTTTCCCCAAACCCGTGGTTCACACTGTTTAAAAAGTGGACTGAGGATTCGAAGCAGATACTACAGGCCTGCTTTGAATGCACAGACTGGACTGTTTTTGAAACCCTCAGCCACTGTTTAAAACGAAAAAACTGATGTGGGGACTCATACATCAGTTTCTGTGAGGACATGTGTGTGCAGACCAAAGACCTTCTGCACCTTTTGGGGAAACAACAAAACCCTTGGTTTCACACCCAACCAGGAATCTGCGCAGGGAAAAAGGAAAGCTCACAGCAGTGGGGATTGGGGCGTTAAAACAGGCGGCCCGGGAACAGACTTACAAAGGGGGATAAAAGCAGCCAAGAGAAGCTATAGTTGAGAAGGGAAAAAAACGCCTTTCTACTGGTGACACTTCGGCTGTATGGACTGGTCTGAAAAACCCCTGACCTCCTACCAAAAAGCCCCCCCCCCTTTTCCTGAAAAAAAGTCCTTTCCCCCGGTAACCGTCTGAATGGCTTCTACTGCAGACATGACAAAAAGGCCTTTCACACCTCAAACCAACCCCTCCACATCCTATTCAGGAACAGGTTCGCCAGCAAAGCAAACCAAACCCCCCTACCTTCAGATCCTCTGCCTGCACTAAAAAATCTCTGAGGAAGATGTAAAACAGGCTTTTTCAGCGCAAAAAACAAAAAAAGCTGGAGGGACATGATAAACGTCCCCTATCATGCCTGAAAGCCTGTGCAAATCAACTCGCTCCGATCTTCACCCGGATCTCAACAAGTCACGGGAGAAGTGTGAGGTCCCCTCCTGCTTCAACCGATCCCACCATCATCCCAGTGCCAGAAATCCCACCATCCTAGGATTAAATGACTACAGGCCTGTAGCCCTGACGTCTTTTGTGGTCATGAAATCCTTTGAGCGGCTGGTGTTGAAGCACCCGAAAGACATCACAGGGGCCTCTACTGGACGCCCTGCAGTTTGCTTACCGAGCAACAGGTCGGCAGATGATGCTGTTAACTTAGTCTACACTTCATCCTGCAACACCTCGACCGCCCCAGGGACCTAAGCCAGGATCCTCGTTTGTAGACTTCAGCTCGGCCTTCAACACCATCATACAGGACATCCTCCACCAGAAGCTCACTCAGCTCAACGTCCCAGCCTCCACCTGTCAGTGGATAACAGCTTCCTGACGGACCGACAGCAGCAGGTGAGACTGGGAGCATCTTCTCCCGTACCAGATCAATAAGTACTGGTGCCCCCCCAGGGTGTGTTCATACCCCACCTCTCTTCTCCCTGTACACAAATGACTGCACCTCAGCAGACTCGTCCGTGCAAAACTTCTGAAGTTTGCAGATGACACCACTGTCATTGGACTGATCCAGGACGGTGATGAGTCTGCATACAGACTGGAGGTGGATCGGCCTTTGTACAACGGGGTAGTCAGAACTGCCTGGAGCTAAACCCACTCAAGACTGTGGAGTAGGTGGTGGACTTTTTTTTTTTTTCGGAAAACACCACCTCCATACACCCCCCTCACCATCCTCAACAAACACCGTGTCGGCTGTGGATCACTTCAGGTTCTTAGGGAACACCATCTCTGAGGACCTGAGATGGTCTTCACACATAGACACTGTTCGGAAGAAGGCCCCGAGAGACTGTACTTCCTGAGGCAACTTAAGAATAACACACCTTCCACAGGAGCTGCTGGTCATCTTCTACACTGCCATCATTCAGTCTGTCCTGTCTTCATCCATCTCCGTGTGGTTCGGTTCATCCACAAAACAGGACAGGTCCAGACTGCAACGAATAATCAGGACTGCAGAGAGAATCATCATGGCTGACCTTCCGCCATCCAGGACTTATACAGGTCTAGGGTCAGGAAAAGAGCTGCTAAAATCTCTGCAGACCCCACACACCCTGCACATAAACTGTTTAGAGTTCTGCCTTCAGGCCGTCGCTACAGAGCCCTGTTCACAAAAACCAGCCGCCACAGAGACAGTTTCTTCCCTCAGGCTGTTTCTCTGTTGAACATTCAATAAAATACAAAACAACAGCATACAGTTGTTGCAAATGCACCTTTTTATTTATATATGTGTATATTGTACATTGTAAATATGTATATTCTGTAGTGCAAAAACAAAAACCAAAGAGCAAAGTGTACCGGAGTCAAATTCCTTGTTTGTATGTACAAACTTGGCAATAAAGCTGATTCTGATTCTGATTCTGATTCCTCGCCAGCAGGTTTCAAATACCTTCAGTTTTATTGCACGTGGCCTTTTTTTTAGCTGCTAGGCAGCGGTATAGCGAACGAGGTGTGGCTGAAAAGTGTTTTGTTCAGGGGCTCCATGACATCACGGAGATTCCAGCTGTGACTCCTTTCTGGGCTGTACTAAAAGTAGGTTAATGTGTGTAATTAAAGATGCAGATATAAAAGATAGACATACACATTTTGGCCATTGCACATTAAAGAAATAGGCTTAAGTACAGGGATGTAAAAATACAATCCTATACCATGTAAGGAGTGTGGAGTCCCCAGATAGCTGTGTTGTTTACTGCCGATTAACAAAGAGAATGGAAGTCAAGACTGTGACACCAGGTAATGTGAAGGAGATGTCCCAATACCACAACAGAAACACAGTAAGAAATTCAAAGCCCAGGAGACTTACGGAGGCACAGGAGAGGAAAGAAAGAGCTAAAATTTAACACGGCAGAAATAGCAAGGGAAATGAAGTGGAAGAGGGAGAGACAGTTGTGTTTCCTTCTAATCCTCACTGTCAAGCGTTTTAATGTGAAATACTTAGTGTTGGAAAGTTCCCTTAAATTACTCCTGATAATCAGATACAAATAAGGAGGTTGAACACATTTTATTCTGTTGTTAAATAAAAGCTATTACTGAACAAAAAGAGATCACGTCAAAGACAAAAACAGCTTTTGAGTAGGATTTTCAAAGTCAGCTAAATATCTTGATTATCCTGACTGTTATCCTGACTGCAGATAAAGTCTTTCTTTTTCTGCTAAAACTGTAATCATGCCTGGCAAATTGAAGCAGGTTGGACCATATAAAAGTTTATTGAGCCATGTAAGGGTGGAAAAAAACATTAATTAATTTAGACATTGTATCAAAATGTTCCTAAACTAAATCCATGATTTATTTATGATACTGACAGAACATATATCAGATATATTATTTGATCAGTTCATGTCCATTTTCCTTCAGCAAAAAAAAACGTTCCTCAGTTTATTTAAAGTTAGATCAACATCTATGTTAACATAAAATAATGAGGGCTATACTTGAGCCTATGAGTAAGGATATGAGTGAAAGACTGGTATTTTTGGTTTCTTTGGATATACCCACAGCTACAGACAATAAAAGGGCTCATCGCTAAAATCATCATGACAAGTAGGTAGAAGAGGTTGACTATGAAAACCAAATGGGATATTTTTTCTGTTTTTAAGGAAAGAGCATTGCATCTCATTTCTGAAACACATCAGTACAATGAGCCCCAGGAATTAAATTATTGTATTTTGAATTTTGATACGTGAGCAATACCTACAAATTACTCAAACAGATTAAAGCAAGATTTATAAACACCAGTTTGTGATGCCTAAAAGAGCTGACGATGTTTAGAATCTGTGTTGCAAACAGTGTTTATAAATGCTTTTGTAAACAGCAACTGTGAGGAGAGCTGACAGCACTGACCTACATTCACAACAACACAGGCAATGTTAGAGCAAATTAATTTGTCCTAAATTAAATTAAGAGTTTAACTGACTGAATTTTTCAAAAGCATCACTAGGTGTGTGAGTGTGTTTGTGTGAGCTCTCCTTTGAAAGGGTCTTCTTGGGGGCGTGGCTGGCCTGCTGCTGATGGCACACCTGTCTGCAATCTGCCTCATCAGTGACTGGGGTTTAAGGAGCAGCAGGAGGACTCCTTTTTGTCTGATAATCAATGCAGTTGGTATAGTCAAGCCCTTTTGTATCCCTTTGAGTCTTCTTCTTATTTCTAGAAAGTACTTTTTTTTATTTTTTTACTAGTGGCCCCCATTTATTTATTTTTTTGACAGTAGGCAGACAGGAAAGAGGGGTAGAGAGAGGGGGAGACATTTGGCAAATGTCGGCGGGTCCGGGACTTGAACCCTGGGACGCCCGCTTCGAGGACTATAGCCTCTGCATATGGTCGCGTGCTTTGACCCCTACAACATCAGCGCCGCGCCCTAGAAAGTACTTATTTTTGTTTGCCTGCCCCACCTAATCTTCTGCTTATTGGTGTCTTCAGGTTGCCAACTCAGTACCCACGCTGGACTTCTTGTATGATCACCTCAAGTCGGTTACCAACCTGGAAATCTCTCACACAATGATCAAGTCCTGTAGCTTCCCTTTTCTCTCATCATCTCCTGCCTACACGCTCTCCAAAAGCCTCAGTATGCCTACCTTGTGGATTTAGACTCACCTGTTCAGCTTCTCTCAGACCCATCAGGACCTCCATTCCCTCCTCAATTCAAGCCGCCTACACTAAACCAGTACGCTACCCTTGTTTGCTTTTTTTATTTTTTCACCATATCTTTTCATTGCACAGTCTAACTCTGCCTCTCCATCTTCAGATACCCCCTGGTTCCCGGACCTCTGAAAGCCTGGCCCACTTGCGCCCAAAGCTTTGTTTGATTATTATGGAAGCATAGAGCTGCCACCCAGGCAAAAGAGAAATAGAGCTATATTCCACTAATTGTGTATTAGATGGAACTAATTGTGAAAACGTCATAAAAATTATGCCTTTTGAACGATAACGATTTCTTGTTAAAGTATGAAACCTTTTACCATTAGAACAAAGTATATGTTTACCTTATAACACTATGTGGCTTATGCAAATAACTGACAGAGAAAATATCTGTTGGAACAGGAAGTTGACCACATACTGCCCCAAATTAATGTGCCATTATAAATCCTATGACAAACTGAGGCATATTGTAGAAATATGAAATGTGAAAGTTTTCCACTAAATAATAACCC